>ML370166.1:0-45714 GCA_005239525.1 Nicotiana knightiana
TATCCCTTGGTTTTTCTTTGGACTCCGGTTCTTTTCCAAGGGTGTAACTCGAACCGGGTATTTCTTTGAAGTTTCTAGCCCGGGGGTATTACGGCTTCGAGTTAGATAGCTTGAAGAGCCGACAGTCGGGGCAGTCCCCGATTCGGAGTTGAGGTTTCCTTGAGGAGGGCTTATGCTCTTGATATTGTCTCGTGGAGTGCTTATGAGTTAAAAGTTTCCTGCGCTGAGGTCTTAAGGCCTCGAGTTTTATAGATTGATGAACCGACTGTCGGGGACAGTTTCCGAGTCGGAATGGATGTTGCCTCGGGGAGGGATTGTGAGCTCGAAGTTTATTGCCCTGAGGTCTTACGACTTCGAGTTTTGGCGATTCGGTGGAGTGACTGTCAAGGACAGTTCCTATGTGCTTGCTAAATTTTTGGCCCTGGGGCTGTCTCTTGTAAAAATGGAAAACTTTTTGATGTGCGAAATGTTTTGATGATAGAAGGTACTTCTCTGAATACTTGGTACAAGTTGCAAGCTTTTTCGATCGAGGGTTCTATTATTCTATATGGACACGGTTCATTCGATCATTTGGTCTGATACACCATTTTCCTGTCGAGACCCTCTTTGGCATATTGTAGTGATCTCCTGGGGGGATGCCCCTCAGAATTTGAGGTTGATCGAAGAGAAGCCTTGCATACTTGGTGAGTTCTCCTTAGGTAGCATATGTATGTTGCCTCGTTAAAAACCTTGCCGGTGAAAGCCTTTTGGGATAAAATTTGATGCGGGGGAAAAAGAGTGCAATGCATTATTTCAAGCCTAAGGCCTTCGAGTCGGGAGGTGCTTTGACACCTTTCAATAGAACACCTACACGCTGGTTAGCGTATAGTGTGAAAGAAGAAGGGATATGGTTGTACCTTAGCTGTGATGGCGCTCGATCCTTGATACGCATTTGTTATAAATTCCGAGGACGCGGCACGGTCCTTCGTTTGTTCCTACGAGGATGTAGTTTGTGATTGTTACTCGGTTGTTTTCTTGTTTTTTGGATCCTTCAATGTATAAGTTGTCGATGCCACATCATGCACTACGAACATTTCTCTTGCTGTGTGCTGCTCTCTGTATACTATTTTTACTCCATCCTTCGTAGGGAACTTCATCATTTGGTGAAGTGTTGATGACATCGCCCTCATATTGTGGATCCATGGCCTTCCAAGCACTGCGTTGTACCTCATGTCACCTTCGATGACATGAAAATTGGTATCCTGAATTGTCTTGGCTACGTTGACCGGGAGGATGATTTCTCCTTTCATTGTTTCGCTTGCCATCTTGAACCCATTGAGGACTCGAGAGGCGAGATGATCTGGTCGAGCAACCCGAGTTACTCTACCACCCTCAACTGAATTATGTTGGCCGAGCTACCTAGATCCACGAGAACATGTTTAATTTGAAATCTATTGAAAAGAAAAGAAATTACCAGTGCGTCATTGTGAGGTTGAGACAAGGTCTCGATGTAGCTCTGAGTTCGCTTTTCCCTGGTAATTGATACTTTGATTTGCTTAAAAACGGGTCCCTGGGGGACGTCGACCCGACCAATAATCATGTGGATGACATGTCGTGGTTCATCTGATTCATTTTTCTTGTTTTCCCCTCTTTCCCGAAATTGATTTTGTAGCTCGGTCGCTGAGGAATTCTCGAAGGTACCCTTTACTGATTAGTCAGGCCACCTCTTCTCGAAGCTGTCTGCAATCTTCAATCCTATGTCCGTGGGTATCGTGCTATTTTCATATCAAGTTGTGGTTCCTTTGCGAAGGATCTGATAACACGGTTCTCGGCCACCTGGTGTCCCTAATTTTTCTAATGGCTGAAACGATGTCTAAAACATCGATGTTGAAGTTGTATTCAGATAATCGGGGTGCCTCCACTGGCCCATGCCTGACGGACCCCGCTTTGATCAAAATTCCCCGAGGATTCTGTCCTCGGTCCATCCTTGGGTCACTTCGATGAACGTTCCGTCTCGGGATGTTTCTCCGATTTTCTACGTACGGTTGATATCTTTGTTTGTTTGTCCTAGGATATCTTTCTGGAAGCCTTGATTCCTTTGCTAAGACTCTGCTAGGGTACATAGAGCCCGAGGGGGCTTCTAATTGGTCACCCTCAACCCTGATCTTCGAATGGTACCTGTTGTGCACATCTGCCCAAACTATGGCGGGTTACTCGATCAAATTCTTCTTCGAAGCTATCGAGCTTTGCTCATCCAAGCCCTGAGTGAAATCTTGTACCGCCCAATCGTCGGAGACCGGTGACAATTCCATTTATTCCAATTGAAAACAGGACATTAATTCCCTTAACATCTCATTCTCCCTTTGCTTGATTTTGAAAACATCATATTTTCTCGTAGGTACTTTGATGGCACCAACACGTGCTCTCACAATGGAGTCGGCCATCATGGAAAATTAATCTATCGAGTTGGGGGGCAAGTTATGATACCACATCATGGCCCCTTTGTATAGTGTTTCTCCAAACTTTTTCAATAGAACGGATTTGATATCTTCGTCTCTCAGGTTGTTCCCTTTCACAGCACAAGTGTAGGCAGTGATGTGCTCATTAGAGTCCGAAATTCCACTGTACTTCGGGAGATCGGGTATTATGAATTTCTTCGGGATAGGCATCCGGGCTGCACTCGACGGAAATGGCTTCTGCACAAACTTTTTTGAATCTAAACCCTTTAGGATCGGGGGTGCGCCTGGGATCTGATCGACCCTCGAGTTATAAGTCTCCATTTTTTTATCGTTAGCCTCTATCTTGTTTTCGCCTGGTTCAATCCTTTTTGCGAGGTCTTCGACCATTTTCATAATGGAGGGGTCTGCTATTGACCCATTATTGCTCGAACTTTCTGGTGCCTGTTCTACTCGGGGAGCCATTTCTGGTGGTGTTGTGCTCGGGGTTCTCTGATGGCTTTGTAGCTGAGCAATAGCCACTTGTTGTGCCTGCAACATTTCAAAAATAACATGAAGGCTAACTTCCCTTTCCCTGTGAGCAGGGGTTCCATGTGCTTTACGCTGGTCTCCTTCACGAACGCTTCCGTTTATATGTGAGCTCACATGGACATGTTGGGCATTGCGCGAGCCTTCATCGACCAGAATTTGCACTGGTGCCCCTTCAGGGTTTTGCGGTGGCACACTGACACCTAAAGCAGTTGCGCCATTCTCTTCGTGGTCCTCAGGACCGTTGTTTTCATGTGCGTTCACTGTGTTAGAATCTTCTGACCTGAAAGTGAATATTCTTTGGAAAGAAAAGGTGTGATAAATAACTTGTGTTTTTAGAAAACCAGCACTAAAACAATCAATATTATTTTTAGCCCCACGGTGGGCGCCAAACTGTTTACTGTGAAAATGGTAATCACAATTATATTTGATTATGTGATTCTAAAAATATGTGATCTATTTTAATACAAGTTATTTAGGCTGTAGATGCTGACTATGAAGCGAGAAACATGAAATAGGAGCGAAAAGAACTAGATTACGCAAACCAGGTATCGAAGAGGACGGTCTCGATGGTATCCGGGCAAGCCTCGAGGTCGAGCTTGAGAAGCTTGACTAGGGACTATCGATAATTTTGAAACAGTGTTGGGGGGCCCTAAGGATGGTCTATTTATGATCAATAGCAAGTAATAACTGAAGAAAAATAAATGAAACACAATAAATGGAAACAATTCAATGGAATAATTGTAGAGAATGTTTAAGTTAGAGAACAGAGAATATTGTTGTTCTTGTATAATGAATATCATCTCCCTTACAAAGTGACAAGGGTCCCCTTTATATAAGAAGGGGAATCCCAACATAATACATGTGTAATCATTACAAAGAAATACAGCTTGTACAGCTATTTAATGTAAAGAGAAATGGCTGGTACAACCATTTAATGCCACGGTAAGGGTGTGTACTATCTTGTGTACTTTGTCAGCTTTAACCACGTGCCCCTTGCGGATTTCCCGCCTTTTCATGTCGACCCTTGATTCGTACTGCCTCGAGGTCGAGGACCCTCGATGTGCCCCCGGATGCCGAGCTCGGGTCTTCGACCCTTCATTTTAATCAAAGTGGCCATGAAATCGGGCTCTTCGATTTTAGCCGTATACAGATAGTCCCTGCATTTCTTAGAATGAAGAGATAAGAAATGATTTCGACCTTTCTTTGAGACTCCTACCATTACGTCAGCCTCTTCAAAGCATTAAATGATTGTGACACCAAAAGTTGTACAGAGGTCGGGTACAATATGATGATGATGATTCTCACAGAGGCTTATGTTATTAAAATATTATGTATATATATGTATCATGCATTTCATGTCACTATCTCTCAGAGACACTCAGATGCTACAAGTTGTATCATCTGAGGTTTTCTGTCTTACATACTCAGTACTTTATTCGTACTGACGTCCCTTTTGCCTGGGGACGCTGTGTTTCATGCCCGGAGGTCCCGATAGACAGTTGACCATCCTCCTAGTAGGCTATCTACTTAGCGGAAGGTATTTCTCCACTCCACTTGCTCCGGAGTTGCCTATTTGGTCAGTATGATTCGGACATGTATTGACTGGTATGGCGGGGCCCTGTCCCGGCCTCTATGATGTGCATGTACTCATAGAAGCTTGTAGACAGATGTCAGGTACATGGATACTTGTAAGATTATATTTTAAAGCATATATATTAAGTTAATCATGTTACCTTAAAGGTTACAAATATTTAAGATCATAAATAACGAGTACCAATAGGGTTAGAAAGCCTAGAAGCTAAACCAATTGAAGAAAATAAGTTTCGTCGAAAGTCAACGAGTTTGGAATGTTATAACATGTACTTTAGGGTGAGACTACGGTTCATTACATTATAAGGAGGTTATGCTATGATTTCATTTTCTCGTAGATAGTCGTGTGCTACGTTTTGAAGTCAAGCAAGTTGTGGAACAAAAGTTGGCAAAGGTCTTCACAAGTTACATTCGTAAATTTGTTGAAACTTAGGTCAAATATAGATGATCTTTTCTCCCAACATACTTGGAATTATGGTATGATCATGTCAGCCTTATAGGCATTTATGTCACATGTATAAGTTTATATATGATGTTAGGTCGTTCTATGTCTAGTATTTGCTTATGTTTTGTTTTGGTTATGCCATGACGACCCTTTTGGCACATTTACCCATGATAGTACGATAAGAAAGATATGTTATGTTGGTACTCAGTTGAGAAAAGCACCGGGTTCTCATCATAGCTTTCCGGTTTGGGTCGTGACAAAAGAGATGTTACACCACATGTTTTCATATGTGACAGTACGTCGTAAGTCAATTGATGTAAGCTCATAAATAAGATTATATTTTGAAGTATATAAATTAAGTTAATCATGTTACTTAGGAGGTTACAAATGTTTAAGATAATGAATAAAGAGTACCAATAGGGTTGGAAAGCTTAGAAGCTAAACCAATTGAAGAAAATAAGTTTCGTCGAAAGTCGACGAGTTTGGAACGTTATAACATCTACTTTAGGTTGAGACTATGGTTCATTACATGATAAGGAGGTTATGCTATGAGTTAATTTTGTCGTATGATAGTCGTGTTCTACGTTTTAAAGTCAAGCAAGTTGTGGAACAAAAGTTGGCAAAAGTCTTCACAAGTTACATTCATAATTTTGTTGAAACTTAGGTCAAATGTGGATGAGCTTTCCTACCAATATACTTGGAATTAGGGTATGATCATGTCAACCTTATAGGCCTTTATGTCACATGTATAAGTTTTGTATATGATGTTAGGTCGTCCTATGTCTAGCATTTGCTTATATTTTATTTTGGTTATGTCATGATGACCCTTTTTGGCACATTTACCCATGATAGTACGATAAGAAAGATATGTTATGTTGGTACTCGGTTGAGTAAAGTACCAGGTGCCCGTCGCAGCTTTGCGGTTTGCGTCGTGACAAAAGAGATGTTACACCCCATGTTTTCACACATGAGAGTACGTCGTAAGTCAATTGATCTAAGCTCAGAATTACAATTATATTTTGAAGCATATAAATTAAGTTAATCATGTTACCTTGGATGTTACAAATATTTAAGATCATGAATAACGAGTACCATTAGGGTTGGAAAGATTAGAAGCTAAACCATTTGAGGAAAACAAGCTTCGTCGAAAGTCGACGAGTTTGGAATGTTATAACATGTACTTTATGGTGAGAATATGTTTTGGCAAGATCTAAAGTGAAACGAACGTAAAGAAAGAACAACATGAATCTACTCCTAGCAACTAAGGTGATCCATGTTGTTCTTTCTTTACAAAGTTATTCTAAGAAAGTATGTATGATCCTTGAGTCCTAGTGAAGTTCATAATCATGGTATGATGTCCATAATGTTAATAGAAGGTGCAACTACCTTACGTCACTCCAAAACGTTTAGGGCGTGATTCCATGAGTCCAGCATACATTATATATAATATCTATTTACACTACCGAGCCGCGCTATAGTCGGCCGGGTACGACACCTATTGTGCAACCACTAATCAGTTGGGTTTTACCAAGCTCCACGTGGTCGGGTATGTTTTTACTGAGTCCTCTTTGAGGCTGGGTACGATATGATGATGATGATGCCCACAAAGGCGGATGTTTTTAAAATATTATGAATATATATGTATCACGCATTTCATGTCATTATATCTTAGAGGCACTCACATGTTACAGGTTGTATCTCCTATATCTCTCTTTACATTATTGTTCTTATTTATGCTTTTCTGCCTTGCATACTCAGTACTTTATTAGTACTGACGTCCCTTTTGCCTGAGGACGTTGTGTTTCATGCCCGCATGTACCAATATACAGTTTGAAAGTCCTCCTAGTAGGGTATCAGCTCAGCGGAAGATGTTGTTGCACCCCACTTGCTCTGGAGTTGCCTATTTGGTCTATATGATTGGGACATGTATTCACTGGTATGGCGGGGCCTGTCCCGACATATATGACATTTATGTAGTATTAGAGTCTTGTAGACAGATGTCTGGTATATGGATTCTTGTATGGCCTTGTCAGTCTATGTTTTGAGTTTACGAATGATCATGTCAGCCTTATAGGCTTGTATGTCACATGTATAAGTTTCTATCTAATATTGGGTCATCCTATGTCTAGTATGCACCTATATTTTATTCTGGTTATCCAATGACGACCCTTTTAGCCCGTTGACCCATGATAGTATGAAAAGAAAGATAGGTTATGTTTGTACTCTCTTGAGTAAGGTATTGTGCAACCACAGATCAGTTGGGTTTTACCGACCTCCACGTGGCCGGGTACAATTCTACCAAACCTTATGATGGTCGGGTATGTTTTTATCGAGTCCTCTTCGAGGCCGGGTACGATATGATGATGATGCCCACAGAGGCTGATGTTTAGCCCGTTACCCAAGATTGTATAAAAATAAAGATAGGTTATGTTGGTACTCGCTTGAGTAAGATATTGTGCAACCACAGATTAGTTGGGTTTTACCAAGCTCCACGTGGCCGGGTACAATTCTACCAAACCTTTTGATGGCCGAGTATGTTTTTATCGAGTCCTCTTCGAGGCCGGGTACGATAAGATGATGATGCTCACAGAGGCTGATGCCCAAAATCGAGGGACGAGACCGGCGCCTAACCGAATGAACCCGGTCAAGCGAACCTGATTTGCATTTCCTATCCCACACGTTACCCCGTGATTTCAATATACATTATTCATGTGAAAAAAGCCATTTATAACTTAAGCATAAACTTACAACTTGAATTCATTTCTACTTTTTATCATTACCAACATATGAAACCAAATACTTGCAGAATACATACAACATTTACCAATGTGGATCACGATTCCGAACCGTACCCTTAATTACCCAAAATACATATGTACACTACCCACATTGTGTCTAAAGAGCTTCTAGGAATACTAGAAACATAACATTACATGCTGGCGACAAGGCCCCGACTATACCTTACAATACACAATAAACTCAAATGAAGGTGGCATGAACCACGCATGGCCCCGAGAGGAAGTGGGGCTCACCAATGCAGCTGACGGAATGGAGAGAAGGAACTACGGTCGGTGAGCTGAATTACCTACTATGGAACCACCTACAATAATCATAAGAATGTAGCGCCCTCGAAAAAAGGGATGTCTGTACATTTGAATTGTACTGGTATGTATGAAAAAACTTTACTCTAAGTAAGATCAGCAATGCACAGATAAGAGACAGTAATAGAATCAGCAAGCATTACACATGAACAGAAATAATCAAAATCACAAGTTCCACAGATTTTCTTTTTTTCCTTTTCCATCAAAACCATATTCACAGAGAATTGCATCGTAAGGACACAATCTCAGTACAACCAATCACCCATCTGATATCAAGTCACAATAGGTCATTGCCCAAAACACGAGTCAAAATAAGACATTTCCGTAATCAGTGCGGTACGACAGAATCAACCATAATTCATGTTTATCATGTCATTTCACAGCTCTTAGCACTTAATCATATTCACATACCTCAGTTCACTACCAATTTTTCATACCGACACATTAGGGTACTTAACCAACCTTACACTTGGCAAAACATTCACAAGTAAATCACCTTTCCACAATTTCGAATAGTAATTACATAAATTTCAGCTAGACATTCAGAGAGTAGGGCATCATGCCTCAACATATTTAGTACACCCAATTTGCACATACTCAGACAATTTACCAATGTCGATCACGATTCCGAACCTTACCCTTAGTTACCCAAAATACATATGTACACTACCCAGATTGTGTCTACGGAGCCTCTACAAATACTAGAAACATAACATTACATGCCGGCGACAAGGCACCAGCTATACCTTACAATACACAATAAACTCAAAAGAAGGTGGCATGAACCACGCATGGACCCGAGAGGAAGTGGGGCTCACCAATGCAGCTGACGGAATGGAGAGGAGGCACTATAGTCGGTGGGCTGAATTACCGACTAAGGAAACACCTACAATCATCATAAGAATGTAGCGCCCCCGATAAAAGGGACGTCAGTACATTTGAATTGTACTGGTCTGTATGAATGAACTTTACTCTAAGTAAGAACAGCAATGCATAGATAAGAGACAGTAATAGAATCAGCAAGCATTGCACATGAACAGAAACAATCAAAATCACAAGTTCCACATATTTCCTTTTTTTTTCCTTTTCCATCAACACCATATTCACAGAGAATTTCATCGTAAGGACACAATCTCAGTACAACCAATCACCCATACGATATCAAGTCACAACAGATCATTGCCCAAAACACGAGTCAAAATAAGACATTTCCGCAATCAGTGCGGTATGACTGAATCAACCACAATTCATGTTTATCATGTCATTTCACAGCTCTTAGCACTTAATCATATTCACATACTTGAGTTCGCTACCAATATTTCATACCGGCACATTAGGGTACTTAACCAACCTTACACTTGACAAAACATTCACAAGTAAATCGCCTTTCCACAATTTCCAATAGTAATTACATAAATTTCAGCTAGACAGTCAGAGAGTAGGGCATCATGCCTCAAGATATTTAGAACACCCAATTTGCACATACTCAGACAATTAACACGGAATAAATCAAACAATACACAACCAAAAGACAGTACTAGAACCAATCAATCAATGTACGTGGAAAGAAGCATCCACAGTCAAACAAGTTTCACAATCTCTCATTTTTCCCTTTCAACATCATCATATTCAAGAACTCATAGCTTTTCATTTCAGTAGTGATATCGATCACATTTCCTCCTTATTACCTCGCCACCCTTATTACATCACGCCTCATGAAGCTTATTGTTTTGTGTTGCGGCGCGCAACCCGATCCCTCATGACAATCATATTTCATAACAACAACCACAAATAATTACTTCACAAGAATTATCCTTTCAAGGAGTTCAATTTCATATTAACAACTCATTTAATTGGGCCTAAGGCCCCATAACATTTATCAAGTTGAAAATTCCATGAACACGGTACTTTCACATTTTCTCAATTCAGTTACAGTATTTCACAATACTCTTTTCATTATTTTCCACGTATGGCTTTCAACTATTTCACACATTCCCACATTTGAGCACATTATCAATCTTTCGTTCATTAGCCCATCAATCACATTTTTCATACAATTTCATACAACACAGTAGCATGAAAATCAACCAGGAAGAATCAAAGAATAAAGGCTCACATCTTAGCACGTGAACAGACAAATCACACATTTCCAAATAAGGTGCACATACCACATATTCGAACCCAACAAGAGGATTCTACGAAGGTTAAAGTTAGCCATACATAAATCAAAGAGCTTTTCCTTAGGTTTATACGATACACCAACACCTCTAGCTATAACAATCTATAAGGAGATAGCAAAAATTGATTAACAATTAGGAAGATTACCCATGGTATAACTCTCTTGTGAATTTCATCAAGCACCTAGCATGTGAAGTAGAATACAAGGTTTAGAAATGGCAATCTCCTCTTCCTTCACCCAATTTTTAGCATGAACTACCCAAATTAGTTCTTTGATAACACATACTAACTCTTAGTCCCACATTCATGGCCTATTTCTAACCCCCACCACATATTTGAACCCTTACCCTCTTTAATGAAATTTTAGAAGTAGGACTTACCTGGATGGAGGACAATCTAAGGTTATCTTCCTTGATTCCTAAAGGCTTGAGCAAGATTTGGGTGATTATGAAGTTGGGCCCCTTCTTTGTCTCTCTATATGCTCTCATCTCTCTCTAAAATCAGTAGAAAATGACCCCAAATGAAGCCCATAAACCTATTTATGAAAATGGGGTCGGGTTATAAAAATAGGAAAAATAAACCTCCGGAACAGGGTCTGCGATCGCATAATGGATCGCAGAACAAATATGCGGGTCGCATAGTTGATCGCAAAATAGCTGCTCAAAACTGGGAAACACTGGCCCAGTCTACGACCTAATCTGCAATCACAGAGTCAACATGCGACATGAAATGCGATCGCAGATTTGACACATGATCGCATTTTTCCAGCCTTTGTAATTTGACCATAACTTTGTGTAGAAATGTCCAAATGACGAACAGTTTGAAGAGTTGAAACTAGACTCAATGACCTTTCATTTAATAGTTTATTCATCACATTGTACCTTATATATACTTAGATATGCTCGTTCAAAGTTTGGACTAGTGCAAGTACCTTTGGAATTTTAGCTTATTATGAAATTTTCCCACTTGGCTTGGACTTAGGCCTCTCCTTAGACCCTACCTTACTTATTATATGACTCATACACTTATTCAACACATCGAATTCATTTACATCATATTTAAAGCACATCAAATATTATAATTAGTCTACCTGGCACCCCGAATCTTATATTGCTTAGCAAAATTTTCCGGGGTCTTATATTCTCCCCCGCTTAGGATCATTCGTCCTCGAATGAGAGGTAGAGACTGACCCAAACACATAACATAACATATCTCTTTTATATCCCACCTCAAGTCACTAAATTTTGACTAACTCCCAATTATTTTCCGAAATTTCGGCAGTATCTCTTTTGTAACTAGGCCTATCCACCTGTCAGAGAATCACCCAAAACCATACTAAAAACTCATCAATAACTTGACAAAGCATCACAATGTATATACCCATAACACTAATTCTCAGCATCACAAGAACTACATCATCATAATGACACCTGAACATGGACTGCACATTTTCAGATCATAACACCTATAAGGCAGTTTTCAAGTCAAAACTAATTGATATACAACCAAGCGAAAACATTTTCCTCTCACGACACTTTCGGCCTTCAAGGTGGCCTTCTAGGCTTACAACCTTTGCCATAGCACACTCACGGAAGCAGTCCCAATCCCTAAACTTACCTAACAAGGATGACAGCTAGACACCTCGCATGAGTTAACTATCCATTAACTTTACCTTTAATTATTTTCACTGTACAATTTACATTCCACCGGACATTAGGATTCATGGTAACAACAACCACCCACAATTTCATCCCATGGAATCATACCATCAAGAATATCATTTCATAGTAACCAAACAATCATGTGTTCATAATAGTCCCTACCAGCCATTAATGTAATCACAAAGGTGTTCATCAACAGGAATATAATTTCATTTCAATCAACAATCCATATGAAGTCAAGCCACAACAATTCTTGCCAATAATTCATCATATAGGATATTACCATGATCATATAATTCAATCAAATCAATTCACACCCTTCTTTTACCACTACCTTCTTAGAAATAAACATGAAAATACAAAGTACACGAGGAACAGTTACGGGGAACATCATTCTCCTAGGAACCGAGTGAGTAGAAATCCACATAATCTCATCAAATCCGACTGATTTAAGACTTTTGAAAAGGGGACACACTTTGGCTTGAAATCATGGAAATTTAAGCTTGAGCTTTTTAAGGAAAATCATTACTTTTGGAACCAATGAGACAAGCCCTCGTAGCCCTAGAAAATCGTTAACAATGGCGAGAAAGTGCTCACAATAATTACGAGCTAGTGTAGAATAAGGCCTTGAAGTGACCATATGAATAACAAAGAAAGGGTGAGAAGTCGGATGCACTTATCATAGAACAGTAACCTAAGTTACCTAGTCACATGAACAAGCAGGGCAGGTAGATGATCGTTTAGGAGAAGATATCACAAGGAGTGCGAGCAACACCTTTTTATCATAACAAAAGGAACATATTCCGACCCTCGATGCCATAAGGCATAAAATTAGATTCACAAGGAGAGCTTATAGAAGTGACCTTGACATTGTAACCACTAGGAAAGGTGATAATATAAGGGATTACGAGGACCTTTACGTTTTTGAAAGAAGATCTCCTCTTATAGTCACATTATTCATAGCTCCAGAATTTTAAAATCCAATTATGTTTAGTAACTCTACTTCACAATAAAGCACTGCAACACACCTCTACACAACTAATTATTACCATAAAAATTGGGAGACGCTATAAGACTTGGCCGAGAGAAAGGGTTGACATATGAATGTGTTACTAAGGGTATTGTTACATCTGCCCCATTTTTTGGATTCAGCGGAATTGGTACAGAATTTGGGTGGATTACTATTAATAAAAGAAATTGTAATTCTAGATACTAGGGACACAATTATGCTCTTTCTTCAGTCCTCAAAATTGGAACCGATAAATGGGTCATCAACTAGGGAAAAACCGGGTATGTCAGATGGACTATCAAAAATGGAACTTGAGGTTTTAGGAGTAAACTCAATAGCTTTGCGGCTAGGGGGGACCACTACAAACATCAAAATCAGTTGGATTCATAGCAACATGGAGTAATTAATATAAAACGACACTTAAACAAGTATTATGCAATCCATATGAGGAGCGAGAAATGCTCGTCTTCCTTATAACCATAAGAATAACCACCTTCAAGAATAAGATGAGCAACAAGAATAAGTAGCACGATCCAGCTACATGGAAGCTCGACGGACCCTAGCTTCGATGGAGATTTAATAATGTTTAAAAGTAATTGAGCAGACCAATTTCAGAAAATAACTTGTCGGAGAAGAGGGAAAATTCGCCAAGCAAAGAAAAATTTAGCCGATTCCGACCACTAGGCCAAAATGGAAGCCTCAACAAAGATAGAGCGAGGGCACTACCATACTAGAGGTGATGATGAAACAAAGCAAGATCCTTCCCTATACCAATATTCAGATCGAAACATAAACCCAAAGAAAAGGGTCAAGAAAAGATATCTTTTTATTTTGTGCAAAAATACGATAATGGCTCATCCCTTCATTCGATGAGAAATTCTTCGGGTATAGTCCCTTGTTAGAGTTTAGAAAGGCGTGTTGGAAATGGTAATTCTATAGCTACAACTAAATTCAAGGACATGATTATAGAGCTCGATATCATAAAAGATTGCATACAAGAAAATTTGCGGTATAGTGAATTTCAAGAAATATTGGATCTCATTCGAAGAGTAGGTGCATGCAATGGTTTGCGACCCAACATTTATTAAGACCATGCCTATGAAAGTTCTTCAATATGGATGTAAATATACAACAAGAGTACGTTGGTACCATATCGTTATACTATAGGGTTTGGTGGTGCAGGGACATCAATAGGGACAAGGGCACTCCCCTCTTAGCGATAGGGTCTACAAATCCCTCCACAACTCAATATGTTCTCCTAACAAGCCCTTGGGCAATCCCTTCGGAGTCAAGGGTGGGATCAATCCCTCCTCATGTCTTAAAACACGCGGATTATAGTATCATGATTATTTATTTTGAGAGTAAAGCTTGGAGAGTAAGCTAACTCCCTAACTTGAGCTCTATCGCACGATTGGAGTATCAAAGAAGGGTGAAGTTCCTAAATTTCCATGTAGCCCCCTAATTATAGATGTGGTCGACAACACACCGATAAGAAGGGCTCTACTAGACGCGGCTCCGAGACATCCTATGACACTTTTAAAACCTTAGGCTATGATACCAAGTTTGTCACGCCCCAAAATCGAGGGACGAGACCGGCGCCTAACCGAATGAACCCGGTCAAGCGAACATGATTTGCATTTCCTATCCCACATGTTACCCTATGATTTCAATATACATTATTCATGTGAAATAGCCATTTATAACTTAAGCATAAACTTACAACTTGAATTCATTTCTACTTTTTATCATTACAAACATATGAAACCAAATACTTGCAAAATACATACAACATTTACCAATGTCGATCACGATTCCGAACCTTACCCTTAGTTACCCAAAATACATATGTACACTACCCAGATTGTGTCTACGGAGCCTCTACAAATACTAGAAACATAACATTACATGCCGGCGACAAGGCACCAGCTATACCTTACAATACACAATAAACTCAAAAGAAGGTGGCATGAACCACGCATGGACCCGAGAGGAAGTGGGGCTCACCAATGCAGCTGACGGAATGGAGAGGAGGCACTACAGTCGGTGGGCTGAATTACCGACTAAGGAAACACCTACAATCATCATAAGAATGTAGCGCCCCCGATAAAAGGGACGTCAGTACATTTGAATTGTACTGGTCTGTATGAACGAACTTTTTTCTAAGTAAGAACAGCAATGCATAGATAAGAGACAGTAATAGAATCAGCAAGCATTGCACATGAACAGAAACAATCAAAATCACAAGTTCCACATATTTCCATTTTTTTTCCTTTTCCATCAACACCATATTCACATAGAATTTCATCGTAAGGACACAATCTCAGTACAACCAATCACCCATACGATATCAAGTCACAACAGATCATTGCCCAAAACACGAGTCAAAATAAGACATTTCCGCAATCAGTGCGGTATGACTGAATCAACCACAATTCATGTTTATCATGTCATTTCACAGCTCTTAGCACTTAATCATATTCACATACTTGAGTTCGCTACCAATATTTCATACCGGCACATTAGGGTACTTAACCAACCTTACACTTGACAAAACATTCACAAGTAAATCGCCTTTCCACAATTTCCAATAGTAATTACATAAATTTCAGCTAGACAGTCAGAGAGTAGGGCATCATGCCTCAAGATATTTAGAACACCCAATTTGCACATACTCAGACAATTAACACGGAATAAATCAAACAATACACAACCAAAAGACAGTACTAGAACCAATCAATCAATGTACGTGGAAAGAAGCATCCACAGTCAAACAAGTTTCACAATCTCTCATTTTTCCCTTTCAACATCATCATATTCAAGAACTCATAGCTTTTCATTTCAGTAGTGATATCGATCACATTTCCTCCTTATTACCTCGGTCACCCTTATTACCTCGGCCACTCTTATTACCTCATGCCTCATGAAGCTTATTGCTTTGTATTGCAGCGCGCAACCCGATCCCTCCTGACAATCATATTTCATAATAGCAACCACAAACAATTACTTCACAAGAATTATCCTTTCAAGGAATACAAT
This sequence comes from Nicotiana knightiana, assembly GCA_005239525.1. Taxonomy (NCBI): domain Eukaryota; kingdom Viridiplantae; phylum Streptophyta; class Magnoliopsida; order Solanales; family Solanaceae; genus Nicotiana; species Nicotiana knightiana. The sequence continues at coordinate 15,987 of ML370166.1, forward strand.
CTCATTTTAACAGCTCATTTAATTGGGCCTAAGACCCCATAATATTTATGAAGTGGAAAATTCCATGAACACGGTACTGCCACATTTTCTCAATTCAGTTACATTATTTCACAATACTCCTTTCATTATTTTCCACGTATGGCTTTCAATTATTTCACACATTCCCACATTTGAGCACATTATCAATCTTTCGTTCATTCGCCCATCAATCACCTTTTTTTTACAATGTCATACAACACAGTAGCATGACAATCAACCAGGAAGAATCAAAGAATAAAGCCTCACGTTTGAACAGACAAATCACACATTTCCAAATAAGGTGCACATACCACATATTCGAACCCAACAAGAGGATTCTACAAAGGTTACAGTTAGCCATACATACCTCAAAGAGCTTTTCCTTAGGTTTATACAATACACCAACACCTCTAGCCATAAAAATCTATAAGGAGATAGCAGAAATTTATTAATAATTAGGAAGATTACCCATGGTATAACTCTCTTATGAATTTTATCAAACACCTAGCATGTGAAGTAGACTACAAGGTTTAGAAATGGCAATCTCTTCTTCCTTCACCAATTTTTAGCATGAACTACCAAAATTAGTTCTTTGATAACACATACTACGACTTAGTCCCACATGCATGGCCTATTTCTAACCCCCACCACATATTTGAACCCTTACCCTCTTGAATGAAAATTTCGAAGTAGGACTTACCCGGATGGAGGACAATCTAAGGTTATCTTCCTTGATTCTTGAAGGCTTGAGCAAGATTTGGGTGATTATGAAGTTGGGCCCATTCTTTCTCTCTCTATATTCTCTCATCTCTCTCTAAAATCAGTTGAAAATTACCCCAAATGAAGCCCCTAAACCAATTTATGAAAATGGGGTCGGGTTATAAAAATAGGAAAAATAAACCTCCGGAACAGGGTCTGTGATCGCATAATGGATCGCAGAACAAAAATGCGGGTCGCATAGTGGATCGCAAAATAGCTGCCCAAAGCTGGGCAACACTGGCCCAGTCTGCGACTTGATCTGCGATAGCAAAATCAACATGCGACATGAAATGCGATCACAGATTTGACACAGTATCGCATTTTTCCAGCCTTCGGTAATTTGACCATAACTTTGTGTAGAAATGTCCAAATGACGAAAGGTTTGAAGCGTTGGAAACTAGACTCAAAGAATTTTCATTTTATAGGTTATTCTTCACATAATACTTTATATATAATTAGATATGATCGTTCAAAGTGTGGACTGGTGCAAGTACCTTTGGAATTTTAGCTTATTATGAAATTTTCCCACTTGGCTTGGACTTAGGCCTCTCCTTGGACCCTACCTTACTTATTATATGACTCATACACTTATTCACCACATCCAATTAATTTACATCATATTTAAAGCGCATAAAATATTGTAATTAGTCTACCTGGCACCCTGAATCCTATATTGCTTAGCAAAATTTTCAGGGGTCTTACAATGTATCACGCATTTCATGTCACTGTCTCTCAGAGGCACTCAGACGCTTCAGATTGTATCTCATATATCTCTCTTTACATTACTATTCTTATTTATGCTTTTCTACCTTACATACTCAGTACCTTATTCATACTAATGTCCCATTTGCCTGGGGATGCTTTGTTTCATGCCCGCGAGTCCCGATAGAAAGGTCGAGCATCCTCCTAGTAGGCTATCAGCTCAGCGGAAGGTACTGTTGCACTCCACTTGCTATGGAGTTTCCTATTTGGTCAGTATGATTGGGACATTTATTGACTGGTATGGCGGGGCCTTGTCCCGACCTTTATGATGTGTATGTACCCTTAGAGGCTTGTAGAAAGATGTCAGGTACATGGATACTTGTATGGCCTTGTCGGCCTATATTTTGAGTTTACAAATGATCATGTCAGCCTTATAGGCCATTATGTAACATGTATAATTTTCTATATGATGTTAGGTCGTCCTTTGTCTAGCATTTCCTTGTGTTTTATTTCGGTTATGTCATGATGACCCTTTTGGCACATTTACCCATGATAGTATGATAAGAAAGATATGTTACGTTGGTACTCGGTTGAATAAAGTATCGGGTGCCCATTGCAGCTTTACATTTTGCGTCGTGACAAAAGCAAGGGGATCTAAAAGTGAAGAGGTGAGTTCATTTTGGTGAGTAGAAAGATTGTGATAAGGTATGTTAAGGCACTTCCTTCATTCTTTTGGCATGATCTAAAGTGAAACTAACGTAAACGATATGCTATTTCATAATGAATTAACTCCTAGCAACTAAGGTTGTCCATGTTTTTCTTTCCTTACAAAGTTATTCTAAGAAAGTATGTATGATCCTTGAGTCCTAGTGAAGTTCATATTGATGGTATGATGTCCATAATGTTAATCGAAGGTGCAACTATCTTACATCACTCCGAAAGGTTTAGAGCGCGATTCCATCAGTCCAGCATGCATTATATATAGTATCTATTTTACTCTACTGAGCCGTGCTATAGTCGGCCGGGTACGATACCTATTGTGCAACCACTGATCAATTAGGTTTTACCGAGCTCCACGTGACCGGATACGATTCTACCGAGCCTTATGATGGTCGTGTATGTTTTTACGGAGTCCTCTTTGAGGCCGGGTACGATATGATGATGATGATGCCCATAGAGGCTGATGTTTTTAAACGATTATCTACATATATGTATCACGCATTTGATGTCACTATCTCTCAGAGGCACTCAGATGCTACAGGTTGTATCTCCTAAATCTCTCTTTACATTACTGTTTTATTTATGTTTTTTCTTCCTTACATACTCAGTACTTTATTCGTACTGACGTCCCTTTTGTCTAGGGTTGATGATTTTCATGCCCACAGGTCCCTATAGGAAGGTTGATCATCCTCCTAGAAGGCTATCAGCTTAGCGGAAGGTGTTGTTGCACTCCACTTGCTCTGGAGTTGCCTATTTGGTCAGTATGATTGGGACATGTATTGACTGGTATGGCGGGGCCCTGTCCCGGCCTTTATGATATGTATGTACTCTTAGTGGCTTGTCGACATATTTCAGGTACATGGATACTTGTATGGCCTTATCAGCCTATGTTTTTAGTTTACAAATGATCATGTCATCCTTATAGGCCCATATGACACATGTATAAGTTTCTATATGATGTTAGGTAGTCCTATGACTAGCATTTTCAAAGGGTCATCCTATGGAAAGGAGACCCTATATCTCCCTATCTATTTGTCATTGCAATGGAGGATTTACAAAGGGAGATGATCCAACTATCAGCCGCAAAAGAGTTCAAATACCATCGAAGATGCAAAAAACTGGGGATGGCTCATATTTGTTTTGCTGATGACTTATTAATGTTTTACAGAGTAGACATTACCTCAGTAACAAAATTGCAGGAAGCCTTTCAAAGATTTTTTGCTGCATCTGGCCTTCAAGAAAATACAGACAAGAGCTCTTTGAATATTGTTGGTGTTCACCAGAACATCAAAGACTCATTTCTCAATATCACAAAGTATACAGAGGGGTATATTCCTTTTAAGTACCTCGGGGTCCTTTGGTCTGCAAAGAAGATGAATATCCACCAATGTTTGTCACTAGTGGAAAAGATCACTGAGAGAGTGAATTGCTGGTCAGCTAGGATGCTATCTTATTCTGGAAGGGTGCAACTCATTAAGTCTGTACTCTTTTGCATATAGACTTACTGGGCTCAAATATTCCTATTGCCTAAGAAGATTACGAAGATGATTGAAACCATTTCCAGAACTTTCCTTTGGACTGAATCAAATGCCATATCTAGGAAAGCACTAATAGCTTGGGAGAATATCTATCAGCCCAAAGCAGCAGGGGGATTAAACATCATTAACATGAATCTATGGAATAAAGCAGCAATTTTGAAATAGTTATGGGCACTGACAATGAAGAAGGATGCGTTATGGACCAAATGGACTCATTGCTATTACATAAAACAGAAGGATATTGATACAATGGACACACCTAAGGCAGCAGCTTGGGTGGTCAGGAAGATAGTATAAGCAAAGAAATACTAGGTGCAGGTGAGCACAATGCAGGCCAGCCTTAATACAACATGGGCAGATATGGTGAAGCAAGGCAGTTTCCAAATTCAAAAAGCCTACATTCAGATGCTGCCTCAATTGCCCAAGGTTAGCTGGAAAAGCATTCATATGCATACACAGGTTCACCCAAGGTTCAAGTTTCATTTATGGTTGGAAATTCATCAAAGGTTAGCCACTGTGGACAGACTACTAAAGTTTGGGATCCAAGTGCCACAAGACCGTATTTTTGTGCTAGAATTGTGGAAACATTTAACCATATTTTCTTTGAACGCTCAAATAAGGGCATAGATGGGACAGAATACTAAGGTGGTTGGTAATTACAAGAGGAATTGAGTGCTGGCAAGCACGGGTAGACTGGATCAGTAATATAACTAAAAGGAAAAATGGGATGGTTGATCTTACTACTGCAGCTTTTACGATGGTTGTGTACTGTATTTGGCATGAACGGAATCCCCTTAGATTCAAAAAGGTATATATGTGGTGGATGAGATATGTAAAGATATTTCCCTACACATGCACGTACAAGGAAGATCAAAAAGCAAATGGCGACAAGTTTTGCAAAGATTGAACAAGTACCCTTAGAATAGTTGTAAATTGCTTAATAGTGTAATAGGTTAGCTATTTGTAATAGTGATTAGGAGGATGATGGTCACCATCAACCTGGTTTTGTAAGAACAATATTTTTTTATGAAATGAAAAGTTAATTTAATAAATAAAAAAAGGAAATAATCAATACTGAGGGAAATTATATTAATGTGGTGGTTTTACTTAGCAAAATAATTAACATTGAAACCCTTTTGTTGTCATTTAACATTATACCCCCAACGAACTAAATGTGTCATTGAATTAAGGCCTAAGGAGGAAGCTCCACTCAAGGTCAATTCTCCCTTTGGATCTCCGAAACTTCAAAGTTCCCAAGGGACTCAAGGCCTAGGAAAATTCTTGTGTCGGGAAGGGTAGCCCAACCTAAAGTCGAACTCCAATCCTAAATACCCTTAAATACTAACAACATGTTTTCCTTATGGGTTTTAGTATCAATGAGGCATTTCCAATGTAAATTTAGTGCTATAATATTACCTATTTCATAATATACTTTCCTTCCTCACATAGGAACGCGTAATCTTTACTAAACTACCTAACAAACATACCTCTCATGAATTCTAAAGATCTGGTTCCGAAACTCATATAGGTGAACATCAAAAACATCATAAACATGTTATGAAAGTCCAAATTTAGAATAAAGATATACTACTAAGGAAAGACAGAGCTATACAACAACAACGTAGCATATATAGAGGTTTCAAAAATATCTACGACATGATCAACTTTCTCAATATGTATGAACTTTATAGGCTATAGCATGGAATCGCTAAGGATTTCTACAAATCATACTCCTAAAAAATCATCAAGTTCAGATAACATCATCCATGATACTTATGAGACTTTAGGGACTAGGTATGGTTTTTAAGTTATCAAAAGATCAAGGATTAGGGCAGTTCTGAATAGGGTATATATAATCAAGAACTAAACAAAAGCAGGCAGAATTCAGTTAGATACTTAAACACTTCAAATGTAGTGATGATTTTTATGTGAGCATGGGAAACTTTACACATTTTGTAGGATTAGTCTAAGCAAAAGGTTACAAATAAGGGAAAACACTAAACCAAGATAGGTTTAACTCAAAACATAGTTCGAAGTTAGTACATGAATACAAGGATGATCATGCTTTCTTTTACGAGTTAGCACATTACTAGGGCTGAGGGACTGGTTTATTTAAAAGATAAATATGCATGGTAGATTTTTAGAAGATGCACGATGACTCTAGAGATAAGAGATAGGAGATATAATACTAAATGATCATGGTGTTGACGGTGTTGAAAAATCAAAAAAGCAATTAAGCTCAATTCATCCAATTGCCACTTCTTTATAACTGAGAGAAAAGAATAGAATCTAATCACATTAAGCGAAAGGATGACAAGGCCTTAACAGGTGTGTATAATTTGATTACAGAGAGAAGAAAGGAAAGGTTTGGTTCAAATAAGATCATGTTAACATAAGCAACAAGCAACTAAACGAAATGAAAGACCATAGCAGCAACAATCTAATAGACTTAAAGAAAGGAGATGGAATATGAGCACTTAGAATTGCTTCCTGAAGGTTTAAGGATTGGAAATATAAACTGAAACACCTTAAGAATAATTCAATCATAGTGATTAGAATATAATTTTGACTTCAGAAACTCACAAGCTACAAAAATGCAACAGGCAAGGATAAGGATTATTGCATGCTAACAAAGCTTATAGGATTCATGTGAACATGAACATATAGCAACTTAAACATGTAGACTGTTGGGAACTCAGGAAATAAGATTATCAAGAATCACTTATATAGTTTAATCAACCATCATTTAAAGGCTCATAGCGAGACAGCTAAACACAAGTAGTCATTAAACTAATAGATCACAAGTATTAACATAATAAACACCATAGAACAACTGTAACGTACATAACCTAACTTGGCATGCTTATATCATTTAAATAAATGAACGAAAGAGAAGAATGGGAGAGGTGATGAACTTTTTGAAAGAAGCAGACCAAACGAGAGCTCTTTTATAGCTTTTAAAATTCCAGAACACTCAAGTTTTGATAGATGATAATACTCAACAAAAATAAAAGAAAAATAGTGAGAAACCTAAGGTTAAACTTCTCGGTGTTTTCTTTATGTGAGTATCTCTTCAGTGTTGGGTCTTAGTTCTTAGGTTATCTCTTGTTAGGTGAGAGCATTGAAAGCCCCTTTATATAGTAGCACTCAATGCCTTAGGGCTTCAGGATTCAAACTAATATAGTGGAAGATGACTCATGATTAATGATGATAGAAAATCGAGTGAAACTCAAACGACAGAGGGGGGAAATTCAATATTGAGTTTACCTGAGTGGAGAGTAATCGGTTGTTGAATGTTCCAACAAATGGACAAGCCCTAAAACCCAGAGGTCACTGCGTTTGACCTCTAGGTGTAGGATTCCATTATGATTTTCTAAAGAAGGTTTCATGCATGTTCCAATTTGACAAAGAACGAAGGAACATCAGAGACTTGATGTTGCATATTTGGGTCTAGGGTTTCAAGATTCAGAGATTTGAATTTTGTGATTGAAAAAGGAATTTGCAGCATGTTCATGGGCTTCAGGAGGAAAGATGTGATTTCAGGATCCAATTTGAAAGATCATAACAGAGCTTATGAAAATTGAACTTTCATATTTGATTCTAGGCTTAAGCTTTGGGGATTTTGAATTTGCGTGATGAAATGGGAATGAAATCGGCGAGATTCGCTGATTCATAAGGCAAAGGAGATGAATCTCTGATCGATATGTGACCTTGCACTAATTTGTGCAAGGTTTGTGACTGATTTTTTTCATGAGGTCGATAGAAAAGGGAGGGGAAAGGGAAAGAGAGGCGGCCAGGTTTCTAAGTGAAATGATTAGGGTTTGGGGGGAGTTTGGTCGTCTCTAAGTTAAGATAGGGACATGGAATAGGAGTTGTTGGATCTCTTAATCAATGGCTCTGATCCTTTTGATAATAGGAATTTAGAAATGATTTAGATCGAAAAAATTGGCAGTCGTTAGATGATAGGGTTTTGACGGTTGAGATTGGACCTCTAGGGGATGGGTATTTAAATTAAAGAGGAATCAGAGAATAAGCGTGAGTCGTTGATCTGATGGATCAACGACTCAAATGTTGGTGTGTTTGTTCTATGAGTTGAGACTCAGGGTGACATGGCGTGTTGCGGTTGGTGCAAATGGGGTGTCTTGGATCGCCACAGTGGAGAGATAGGGGTTGTTTGGGTTGGGTAATTTCGGACTGGGCCTTGTGTTTGGGCTAAAAATCATTTAAAAGATATCTACTTTGCATTGGATTCAAGAATTGTAATTGCGGCCTTTTGGTCATTTAACCCCTTTTGAAATTAATTTTAATAACCTTAATAGTTTTAAATAAATGTGGTAAGAATTACAATTCTTAAATACTACAAATTATTTCCATTAATTAATTATATGTCGAAATACTTTAATAGGACATTAATTTTGAATTATTAAAATAGTAAAACAATTAATTATTTTAAGAAATAATTTATTGAATTAATTATAGAACTTATGCATAGAAATTATTTAATAACCTTAAAATAGTAAATATATTTGTATTACACAATATTAATGTCAAATGATTAATTTTGAAACTAACACTGAATTAATTTGTAGAAATGGGTATTTGTTACTGGAAAATACTTCGAAAACAATTATTGCAAATTATTATTAAGTATAAACAAATTAACTTTGAAATGGAGGGTCAAAATTGGTCGTCAACACCCATTTATCACAGTATGCCACCAATTCACAATATCTATGTTTTAACAACAATAGTCCACGGCTCCACCACAATTGGTACAAGAATATCAACAACAACAATGAAAGTAACATCCTCAAGGGAAGATGTTTCTGTCACGCCCCAAAATCATTTAAAGGTCTTGATGGCGTCAGACACCATTGTCAGGCAATCCACCCCAAATAGTTAATCAAATTATCATTCTTAATTATTTCTGAAATCATAAATTTCATTCAATTCAACTAGTAAAAGATGAACTACAATAACTGTCCGGAATACAAATTTGGACAGAAGAAAAATACAAGCACTCTGAAGGACTGCTGGTTGCGATTGTCTCATATGATGCAGCTCAGCTAAGTCCCCGTATCAACCACGCCGTTGCGCCCACAAGGCCACTAGACATACATGTTCCTATAAAACAAAATGTACAGCAAGTGTAGTATGAGTACGAAAACAACGCGTACCCAGTAAGTATCCAGTCTAATCTCTAAGAAATAGCGACGAGAGGCCGACTCTGACACTTACTATGTCCAACAATAATATACCGATAATATGATAAATTATGGATTTTATAAGGCAACTGTAAACTCAATAACGTGAAGCAGATAAACAATTCTTTTGTTAATAGGAGATTTTCAAATTTATTTTCAGTTTTTAACAATTTATATCTCCGGCCAATGGGGCCACATAAATTATCAATAATTCCAAAACAATCAATTAAGTCATGCGCAACTCATACCGAGGTCGTACGGCCCGATCCAACATACTATTAAATTGTGCACTGCCGGAGGGTCGAACGGCGCGAACCATAGATGCATCTATTTAATCAGCTAAGGCGTTCGGCCCGTTCCACAAAAGATAAACACATTCAAACAACCAAATCAAGGATTCATTTAGGTTTGATGTTCAAAGAAATATCAATTCTCATTAACGGTCAAGTGACCCGTCCAATACCAAAGTAGGTGAAGCTTAACCTTTTGAAATTCCTTTATAAAGTTCCAATATGTTTTAAACGGTCAAATTAACAAGTTGGATGGAAGCAGCATAAATATAACGTAATTTGGGTCCTAGACTATCCGGGCATAAGCATAATAGTAGCTACGCACAGACTCTCATCACCTCGTGTGTACGTAGCCACCAAAAATAGAAGCACATATTAAATTATTTTACCTATGGGGTAAATTCCCTCTTACAAGGTTAGAAAGAAGACGAGTTAATCCCACTTTCCGGTCAAAATTTCGCTTTAAATCCCCAACTTCGTGTCGTTCAATCCGAAACTAGTCAAACAACATGCAAATTAATTAAAAATATACTCCAATGCTTGAAATTTATAAAATTCTCAACTCCGCTCGAAAAGTTCGCAGTGGGGACTATGACTAGGAACCTGATTAAACTCACAAAACCCGACAACTCATTCGCATACGAGTTCAACCATACCAGTTTTATCAAATTCCGATAAGAACTTGACCTCCAAATCTTAAATTTTCGTTCTTGAAAAGTTTTGCAAAAATCTCGATTTCTTCCATTTAAATCCGAAATAAATGAGGAATGTAACCATTGAATCATGAAGAATAATTACTTTCGTATATATAACACTTACCCCAATCCATATGGTGAAATCGCCTCAAATATCGCTTCAATCCGAGCACCATAACTCCAAATATGTTAAAAATGACTGAAACCTCGAAATATAGCTTCTGCCTAGTTATCTACTCATTGCGATCGCGTAAAATGCTATGCGATCGTGAAGCCCAACTTTTCTCAGCCCAAAATTTTTCCTTCGCGATCACGAAGAACAAGTGCCCAGCTCTTCCAGACAGCCTCTAGTATAACGGTCATAACGTTTTGTACAAAACTCCAAATTGCAACTGCTTTGACTTTTGAAAACTATACATTAAGTGATACAACTTTCATGCTTTTTTCATCTCCCAATTCGTTTTAGATTACGAGATATAAGCTTCCAAATTCAGCCCTATGCAACACAATGCTATTTCAAAACTCTTTCTGGACAGGCTGTAGTGTTCAACCATAACTCTATATACACAACTTCAAATTCCAAATGGTTTCATTTTTTGAACACTAGACACAAAGGGCTACAAATTTTATTTTTGGATCATCTTCAAATTTTTATATATTGAGAGCTATAAGCTTATAAAGTCGGGTTAGTAAAACAGAATATTTCCTCTACGCGATCGCGAAAGCTCCTCCCCTATCGCGATGCACTGGCCATTTTCTCCCATTTTACTCATCGTGATAGCGTCCACATCCCCGTGATCGCATAGCAAACTACTGCAACCAAAAACCAACAACTAAAAATGGCCTAGAAATGGTCTGAAACCACCCCGAAGCTCACCCGAGCCACTCGGGACCCCGTCTGAACATAGCAACAAGTCTCAAAACATATCACGGAATTAGTCAAGGCCTGAAATCACATCAAACAGCGCTAAAAACACGAGTCACGCCCCCAATTCAAGTCAAATGAAACTAAGATATTTCATTTCTACATTCGATGTCGAAACCTATCAAATCACGTCCGATTGACATGAAATTTTTCACATATCATATTCGACATTACGGACCTACTCGAACTTCCAGAATCGGAATCCGACCCCGATATCAAAAAGTGCACTCCCGGTCAAACTTCTCAAAAACCTTCAAATTTATAACTTTCGCCAAATGATCCATAAATGACCTACAAACCTCTAATTCCACTTCCGAACACGCTCCCAATACCAAAATCACCATACAGATCTATTCACAAACTCGGAATCCCAAACGAACATTGATAAAATTGAAATACACCTCAACCCATATTTATAAAATTCTTCCAAAATGCCAACTTCCTCAATAGGCGTCAAAATGCTCTCGAGTCATCCAAAACCCGATCCGAACATACCCCTAAATCCAAAATTATCATATGAACTTGTTGGAACCTTCAAATCCCGACTCTGAGGTCATTTACTCAAAAATCACACTTTAATCAATCATTCCAATTTAAAGCTTCCGAATGAGAATTTTCTTTCCAAATCAACTCCAAACTTCCCGAAATTCAATTCCGACCACGCATGCATGTCATAATACCTGAAGAGCTCAAAATGGCCGGCCGGGTCGTTACAGTTTCAACATAGCAATTTTGCCTCAACGTGATAATGACTTTCACAACTTCAACACCAATAACTCAACAAAGAGAGACAATGTATAACCACAATGTTTAATAAGAATAACTCACAATGGAATAGATAGCATGTAGTAATGACTTCAAATAACGGAAATTAACAATGACAAATGTAGCATGAACAATAACTTCAAATAATAGTAATCAACAATGAAACAGGTGACATGAAGAATAACTTCAATTAATGATAATCAACAATTAAAGAGATAACATGTATAATGACTTCAAATAATGATAATCAACAATGAAGAGATAGCATGTAATAATAAAAGAGGCAATAAGTGCAACTGAAGGATGAGAGAAAATTATCAATTAAGAGGTAAAACAAGTGTTAACAAAATTATTCAAGGCATATAAGGATATACTAACACAAGTAAGAATAGATTGACTAAGAGAATTTAGAATATGATATGGCATTTCTATTAAAGCATGAAAATAGTCTAAGTAGCCCAATATGAAATCAAATACCACATACAACCTCTGTACCCGCTCCTCATCTTATGTACACTGATTTCACTCAGCACAATTGAATCAAACAATACAAATCCTAAGAGGTAGTTTCCCCACACAAAGTTAGGCAACACATTTACCTCAACTAGGCCAAATCAACACTCGGAAATAGTTTTTCCATTAAAATTAGTCTCCACACAGCTCAAATCTAACCAAAATCGACTTAATATCATCAAACAATGCTAGAGAATTCAATTGCAATAGATAAAGTTAAGATCTTTACACTTTTTTCAAAAAGTCAACAAGAGTCAACCCGAGGCCCCCCGGTCAAACACTCGGTCCAATCGAAGATTTCGTCTACCCATGACCCCACGAGTTCATATATGTGATTAGTTTCAAAATCCGAGTCCAAATCGACTCTCAAAATGCAATTTTTTATTTTTCCAAAACTTGACTAGGTTTCACAAGTTTTCACTTTGATTCACATGATTTTGATGTTAAAATCTAAGATATGATGATGGAATATGATAAGAAATAGACTAGAATCAGTTACCCAAGGTTTGTAGGTGAAAATCTCTTCTCAAAATCGCCTCCTACCGAGTCTAGGGTTCAAAATGAGAAAATGTGTTCAAAAGTCTCGTCTCCCATCCCTTTAACCAGCTGCAGATGTTGCATTTGTGAAACAGGATTCACATTTGCGAAACCTCGCAATTGCGGACCAGGGCTCGCATTTGCAAACCTTGACATCCCCAACATTCATCACAATTGTGATAGAAGCTTCAGAAGGCACCAAATCTTGCATACAAGTTCTAAATGCCATAATTGACCTATTCCAAGTCCCAAATTCCAATTTCGAGCTCGATAGCTAAAAATCAACCTAAGGTCAAAACATTCAACTTTAAATTGTCAAATTTGAGCAAATCAACCTACGGACTTACAAATTCAGTATGGACATACGCCCAAGCCCGAAATCACAATATGAAGCTATCGGAGCCATAAAAACACAATTCTAGGATTGTTTTTAACAAAAGACAAAGTTTGGTCAATATTTTCTAATTTAAACTTCTAAGCCAAGAATCAAGGGTCCAAATCAACCCTAAAGCTTCCCGGAACAAAACTAACCAACCCCATGAGTGAACTATAGGATGGGAGGATATATTTAAGAATTGTGACTAACCCTCCTAAGTAGTTTAACACATCATAAAATTAATTTTTAAGCACATGTTTCCTCAAACAATTTTAATCTCACAAACAAGATCATCCCACAAAATTGTTCTTCTTTCTTTAAGCACTTCTTTAGTTCATTCCCACTAGCAATGAGTCAATTTATTTATCGATGGCTTTTTCTTTCTTCTACACTTCTAGCTAGTGGTGCATTTCTTGCAATACAAATGAACATTTCTTCTTTCATTAGTTCCACTCAAAAGCCACCCAAGTTCTCCCCTTACTTACATCTAGTGCTCATTTTACAATTAAAGTACTTTAAGAGGTAACCATGTCAAAATAATGTCAATTAAGAACAAAAAGGGTATAAGCTTGTAACGTGGGTGCTAAATAAAAGTCTCTAGGATCCAAAGGATTAACTAGGACAAGTTTTTATTTGTGATAAGCAATAAAGTTCAAAAAGATGAAAGAAAGACTAAATATATTTTTCAAACCGAGCATCACATAAAATTTAAACTTCAACTCACATGTCGGGCAAAATCTAGACTCAATTTCAATAACATGGACGATACAAAAATCTCACTACACATGGAACATGACTCACTATGGATGGTTCCATTTCGACTCTCAAATTAATGCAAGTATTGACATGGCTATAAGATATTAAGCATTAAGCACAAAGCGATCATAAATCAATAAAACGAGACATAGGCGTCACCAGACATGTTATCCAAATCATAAAGGCATCGGGAACCATTTTAATATATGGGAAAGATACTACATATGCCAAAGCCTAAATATGCTACTATCAAACAAGTCAAAGCGCCTTGGAACCTAATCTTTCTTCATCCTTTTATTACCTAAGTCCTAATCTACTCAAAAATAATTTTAAAACTACGGCCCAGTTCAAACTACATCCCATGAAAAATAACCGAGCCACAAAGAAAAAACACGGGGGTTTATTATTATTATATATGAAAATTAAAATACATATTTTGGACTTTTCAGTTTGTCATTTTTTTATGTTTTTGGTTAGACATTAATCCCTCAAGAAAACTGTCTAGGTGATCCATCGTCGGGAAAAGTCCAAATTTTCTACTTTTTTTTGTTTTCTATATTTATTTTTTTTGTAAACTAAAATCACTACACTACAGTTTTTTTCATTTTGTTTTTTTAATCTAATTAATCAATTCCAACTAATAAACAAAAAGCTAATCCAAAGCTTGACTACTAAAAATAAAAATAAAAATAAGAAGCTAAAATATACTAATATGCTATTTACATACCAACGAAAATATCCCATTCCACACTTAAAGCATACGATGTACTTAGTGCATATAAAAGAAATTAAAATTAAGAAGGGTGGTAAGGAAACTCCCTGGTCATTCTTTGTCATCTCCCTCGTCATAGAAGGCTCTCTCAGTCGCCTCCCAGTCATCATCATTATCATCATCGCCATAATTGGCCTCCTTTTCGAGATGCTCTAGCTCGGTCTATGAATGCTCGGGGGTGTTCATATATTCATCCTCAGGCAACACTTGGCCCTCACTAAACCCAACCAGATGTTGGGCATGAGCATTGAGCGGATATCTCTCATTCAAGGTTGCGGGCTTCTCAGGAGTAGTTGATCGCCCACTAATTTGCTATTGCAAGCCAAGCATCTCATAGAAGTGGTCCATGAAACTATCATCACGAGTCTGAAGCTCGGCATCGGTAAGTACAGACCCATCATCATCTTCCTTTGCCCGTATGCTCCTAATGCATGTCCCTCGGGGTACCGCAAGAATGATTATGTCAAATTTCGGCTCCCCATCTACCTCCTCCTTCCTCGGGTATTGTGTCAGCATATTTGCAAAGAACAATCTATCCACCTTTTTTCTCCTCCTCACCTACGCCATGGTGTATCAAATGACCCAGATTTACCTTTTGTCTTGTTATCATGAAATACTACACGCGTACCCTGTTGTTGATACTCAATTTTGCCCTCATGGTTCTCCGTTTAGACTTTGTGGGTTGGTATATTTTATACTATATTTTTTAAACATTTTGTAGGTATTATTTAAGCATCAACTTACCACCTTCATGGTACTTTTAAAATTATTATCATGAAGATTTACAAAGAAAATATTTTTTACCAATATTATAAGTTCTTATAAAATAACTCTAGCATTTATAAGTGATAAATAACATATTTCTTATTCCCTTAAATTATTTATGAGTAATTTATATTTTATAATATTATATTCATATGTTATAATATTTTACAGCATTTTATACAATTACATTTGTATCTTATATCATTTACATATTATTTGCAATAATAGCATATATTCTGCAATAATTATATGCATTATGCTATTTAGGTCAAAATGGTATTTTTTTTCATTTTTACAATTATAATTTACTATTTTAAAAGTGTTGGTTTTTAAAATAGCATTTTTATCATTTTATAGCATTTTTTTTAATTTATTTTAATTAACTTTCATGTGTTTTAAAATTATGGCCTTATTAAGACAATTTTCGGTCTAAACAAGCCTAAAAACACCTTGACCAACAACCTAAACCCAACACCCACGACCTAATGCCCTTTAACCCGTCTATAACATTTTTACGTCTGCTTCGCCCTTAAAATCTCAGTCGTTGATCCCTTAAGATCAACGGCAGACAACAGCCTCCTTCTCTTCCTTATATTGCTTCACCCAAACCCTGATTTCATACTCACCCCACATCCGCCACTCAATCCTCTGTACTTCCTTCCCCCTCTGTAAAACCGTAGCAGCCTCACTCCCAAACTTTCTCCAAACCCGACCTGACCATGGAACCATTTCATTATTTACTCTCCTTATTTGGGGTATCTCGTCATTACTCACATGTTCATGGCATTAATTAGTACTTGCTCGATTTTGGAAAGTACTATCTTTCAAAATCTGGCCAGACAACTTAAATCTTTGGGATTCAGATGATATTTCATCTATATACATGTGAGGAGAGATCACACTTGTACTCATAGACCGATTTACAAATTTGGATCCCTAACTAGGTGCCACGACCCAAAACTTCCTCCGTAAAACGTCATGAAGGAACCTAGTCTCTACGACTAGATAAGACTAACAAATTGTGGAAAAATAACAAAAATGGAAGTAAAACTTAACAACTAAGTGCAACAGATAACCAAATAACTGGCAACAATGCCGCTCAACATGTATAATAACCAACACTCTAGTAATACACAACATTCCCAAAACCCGAAACCTTATAAGTCACAAGCTATAGAAAAAAACTAGTATCTCTATACATTAGAGTCTAATAAAAGAAGTACGGAAGGTAAATGACATAGGATAGAATAGAGGGGAACTCTGAAGTCTGCGGGCCTTGACAGATATACCTTGAAGTCTCCAAACTATTGTTTCTCACTGATGACGTGGCTGATAAGGAATCCCTGAATCTGCACAGAGGACATGTGCAGAAGAGTAGCATGAGTACACCACAATGGTACCCACTAAGTGCCAATCCTAACCCCCGTCAAGTAGTGACGAGGTTAGGTCAGGGCCCACTAGTATATAATAAATAAAGCAGGAGAATGTAGCAAGATAATAAGAGACTAGAATTTAACAAAAGGGAAAAAACACAGCAAAATATCAGTACATCACACTGGGGTAAGTAGAAGGGTGGTCTCTCGAGATACCGTCTCGTAGTCCTAGGTACCACCTCGTAGTCTCAAAAGTAAATGTCATGGAGAACTTCTAAGGTACCGCCTCCTAGTCTCAAAAGTAAATGTGCATGGAGATCTCCCGAGGTACCGCCTCCTAGCCTCAAAAGTAAATGTCATGGAGAACTGACGAGGTACCGCCTCCTAGTATCAAAAGTAAATGTGCATGGAGCACTCCTGAGGTATCGCCTCCTAGTCTCAAAAGTAAATGTGCGGGGAGAACTCCCGAGATACCGCCTCGTAGTCTCAAAAGTAAATATGTAGGGAGAACTCTCGAGGTACCGCCTAGTAGTCTCAAAAGTAAACACACGACTCAAACTGATAATTTTAATAGTTAACAGCAAGAATTCTAGAGTTAATACTGATAAGGATCAATGAAAAATAGAAAATCAACTAGGCATGCTGCACAAAGTTCAAATAAGCAGTTAAAGCACGTAAACATGCGATATAGACTAAATCGGATAACTACACATGATGGTATAACTCAATTAAGATGAAAAGAGGTTACTACTCAGTAAAAATCGGGTTTTAAAACAATAGCCCATGTACAAACTCGTCACCTAAGTTACACGGCTCTCACATATCAAAAAAGTATCAAATCCTATGGGGATTTCCCCAACAAAAGGTTAGGCAAGCCACATACCTCGAACCAAGCTCAATCAATCAGTAACAATGCCTTTTCCACGATGATCCGACTCCGAATGGCCCAAATCTAGCCAAAAGAAATTACATAGCATTAATATAACTATAAGAAACTAATCTAATTAATGAAATCAAGGCTTAAGAAAGAAATTAGAGAATCATCCCCAAAAAGTCAACCCGGGCCCATGTCTCGAAATCGGGTAAAAGTTACGAAAAATGAACACATATTCACTCACGAGTTCACTCGTACCCAAATTATCCAAATCTGATATAAAAAGACCAATCAAAACTCAAAACTTAGTTGAAGAACTTCTCACATTTTTCCCAAACCTTTCAACCCAAATCCGAAATTAAAGGATGGAACTAATGATAGATTAGTGGGATATAACCTAAAACAAGTGAAAAATCATTACCCAATAGATGGCTCTGAAAATCCCTCAAAATCTCGTCCAAATTCGAGCTCTCTATCTCAAGTTTTGATAAAAATGGCTAACCCTCATTTTTGAAAAGTTTAATATTGCCCGGGCATCCCTTCTTCGCGAACGCGGAAGAACCCTCGCGTTCGCGAAGCACAAACCTACTCCTGCCCAAAATCCTTAAACACGAATGCGATGGCCTAGCCACGGACGCGCAGGTCACTCAGCTCGAACCTACGCGAAATGAACCAACATTGCAAACGCGTATGCAAAAGGGCTTCGAGACTCAGGTGACACTTCCTCTACGCTAACGCGGGACATTCATCATGAACGCGTAGACCATCTGTCTCAGAGCTTCGCAAACGTGGGACCTCCATCGCGAACGTGAAGCAAAAGATCCCACTTGTAACCAGTTCCTCTTCACGAACACAGAACTCCCCTCGCGAACGCGAAGAAGGAAACCAACAACTGGAAAACCAGAAAATTTTGTAGTTCTTACAAGTCCAAAATGATCCAAGAACCACCCGAAATCGACCCGAGGCCCCGACACCTCAACCAAACATACTAACCATTCCTAAAAACCATACGAACTTAGTTGAGCCCTAAAATCACATCAAACAACGCTAAAAACACGAATCAACCTCCAATTTAAACTTACTAAACTTTGAAACTTCAAACTTCTACAATTGATGCCAAAACATACCAAACCACGTTCGATTGACCTCAAATTTTGCACACAACTCATATTTAACATTACGAACCTACTTCAACTTTCAGAATCAGAATCCGACCCCGATATCAAAAAGTCCACTTCCGGTCAAACTTCCTAAAAATTCAACTTTCGCCATTTCAAGCCTAATCTAGCTACTGACCTGAAAAAAACAATCTGAACATGCTCCAAAGTCCAAAATCACCCAACGGAGCTAATGGAACTTACGAAACTCCATTTCAGAGTCGTCTTCACACAGTTCCAACTATGGTCAAAATCCTAGACCTCAAACTTCCATTTTAGGGGCTATGTGTCCCAACTCACTCGAAAACCACAAACAGAACCTCCCGACAAGTCACATAAGTAGAAAAAGATACTGGGGAAGAATTAAATAGGGGATAGGGGCTATTACTCTCAAAACGATCGGCTGGGTAGTTACATCCCCCATCTCTTAAAAGAATCGTTCGTCCTCGAACCAGTATAGAGACATACCTGAAATGGTGAAAAGACGAGGATAACGGCTGCGCATATCATGCTCGGTCTCCTAAGTCCCCTCCTCGACCGGCTGACCCCTCCAATGAACCTTCACGGAAGAAATGTTCTTCGACCTAAGCTTTCGAACCTTCCTGTCCAAAATAGCAACAGGCTCCTCAACATAAGATATATCTTTGTCCAACTGGACTGAGCTGAAATCAAACACATGAGACGGATCGTTGTGATACTTCCGGAGCATAGAAACATGGAATACTAGATGAACTCCTGGTAGACTGGGAGGCAAGGAAAGCTCATAAGCAACCTCTCCTACACGCTGCAACACCTCAAATGGGCTGATATACCATGGGCTAGCTTGCCCTTCATTTCGAACCTCATGACGCCCTTCAAGGGAGAAACTCGGAGCAAGACCCGCTCTCCAACCATGAATTCAACATTGCGAACCTTCTAATCTCCATAATTCTTCTGTCAAGACTGGGCTATGCAAAGTCGATACTGAATCACCTTAACCTTCTCTAGAGCATCCTGAACCAAGTCTGTACCCAATAGCCTAGCCTCGTCTCACTAGAACTAACCCACTGGAGACCGACACCGCCTACCATACAGAGCCTCATACAGTGCCATCTGGATGCTCGACGGATAACTATTGTTGTAGAAAAACATTGCAAGTGGAAAGAACTGATCCCACGAACCTCCAAACTCCATCAGACATGAACGAAGCATATCCTCTAATATCTGAATAGTATGATCAGATTGTCCGTCCGTCTAATGGTAAAATGTTGTGCTCAACTCCACTCAAGTACCCAACTTATGTTGTACGTCCCTCCAGAATCGTGATGTAAGCTAGTACCCCGGTCAGAGATGATAGATACCGGCACGCCATGAAGCCTGACAATCTCGCGGATATAAACATGAGCCAGCTACTCGGAAGAATAGGTAGTCATCACAAGAATGAAATGAGCTGACTTGGCCAGCCTATCCACAATCACCCAAATTGTATCAAACTTTCGCTGAGTCCATGGAAGCCAAACAACAAAATCCATAGTGATCCGCTCCCATTTCCACTCCGGAATCTCTAACTTCTGAAGCAATCCACCTGGACGCTAATGCTCATATTTTACCTGCTAGCAATTTAGACACCGAGCTACATATTCCACTATTTCCTTCTTCATTTTCCTCCATCACTAATGCTTCCTTAAGTCTAGATACATCTTCGCGGCACCCGAATGAATGGCATACTGCGAACTGCGAGCCTCCAGGAGAATCAACTCACGCAAGCCATCCATATTGGGTACACATAGCCTGCCCTGCATCCTCAATGCACCATCATCCCCACTAGTGACCTTCTTAGGGTCACCGTGTTGGATCGTCTCCTTAAGGAAAAGCATTTGGGGTTCATCGTTCTAATTCTCCCTAATAAAATCATAAAGAGAAGACCGAGAGACCACACCAGCCAACACTCACCTCAGCTCAGAAATATCCAATCTAACAAACTGGTTGGCTAAGGCCTGATCATCTAAAGCCAATGGCATCTCTACTACTGGTAGATATGCTAAGCTCCCTAAACTCTCCGCCCGGAAAATCAAAGCATAGGCCACAACATTGTCCTTACCATGATGATACAAAATGGTGATATCATAATCCTTAAGTAGCTCTAACCACCTCCACTAACGCAAGTTAAGATCCTTCTATTTGAACTATATGCTGCAAACTCCGGTGATCGGTGTAGATATCACAAGGGACACTGTACAAATAGTGCAGCCAAATATTTAAGGCATGAACAATAGCTGCTAACTCAAGGTCGTGAACAGGATACTTCATTTCATGCACCTTCAGCTATCTGGACACGTAGGCAATCACCCTACCATCCTACATCAACACTCACCGAGACCTATCCGTGACGCATCATAATATAAAGTATAAGACCCGGAATCTATAGGCAATGTCAATACTATGGCTATAGGAAAAGCTGTCTTGCGCTTCTGAACTCTCTCCTCACACTCGTCCATCCACCTGAACGGAGCACCCTTCTGGGTCAACCTGGTCATAAGTGCTGCAATATATGAGAAACCCTCTACAAAAAGACGGTAATATCCCGCCAAACCAAGAAAACTACAGATCTCCGTAGTTGAGGACGATCTAGGACAACTCTGCACTGCTTCCACCTTCTTCGGATCCACCTTGATCCCATCACTCGATACTACATGACCTAAGAATGCCATTGTGTCTAGCCAAAACATACACTTTGAAAATTTTGCATATAACTTTTTTTCTCTCTAGGTCTGAAGCATAGTCCTCATGTGCTGCTCATGATCCTCCCGAGTCGAGGAGTACATCAGAATTTCATCAATAAACACAATAACGAATGAGTCAAGATTGGGTTAGAACAGACTGTGCATTAAGTGCATAAAAGTGGTTGGGGCATTGGTCAGCCCAAATGACATCACAAGGAACTCGTAGTGACCATATCGATCCTGAAAGCAGTCTTCGGGATATTTGACTCTCGAATCCTCAACTGATGATAGCCTATATGTAAGTCAATCTAGGAAAATACCATAGCATCCTGTAATTGATCAAATAAGTCATCAAAACAAGGTAATGGATACATGTTATTCGATCTAACTTTGTTCAGTTGGCGATAATCAATGCACATACGCATAGAACCATCCTTCTTCTTCACAAACAAGACCGGAGCACCCCCAAGATGACACACTAGGCCGAATGAAGCCCTTATCAATCAACTCCTGTAATTGCTCCTTCAACTCCTTCAACTCAGGAGAAGCCATATGATATGGAGGAATATAGATGGGCTGAGTGCCTAGTAACAAATCAATGCCAAAGTCAATATCTATGTCGGGCAGCATGCCTAGAAGATCAGCTGGAAATACATCTGGAATATCCATCACTACTAGGGCTGACTCAACTATAATGGTATCAATACTAACATCTCTCACATAAGCTAGATATGCGTCACACCCATTCTCAACCATTCGTTGAGTTTTAAGAAATGAAATAACTCTACTGGAGTATACTCTAAGGTATAGCCAGCGTCACGATCTTAGCGTGACAATAAATTCTAGCATAATGGGGCGATAACCAGTCCATACCCAAAATAATATCAAAGTCTACCATGCTGAGCAATAATAAATTGGCTCTGGTCTCAAAACCACTAAGAACAACCAAACACGACTAATACACACGGTCAACAACAATAGAATCTCCCACAGGTTTAGACACATAAACAGGAGAACTCAAAGAATCACGAGATACACCCAAATACGGGGCAAAATAAGAGGACACATAGGAATAAGTTAAGCCCGGATCAAATTAGACCGACACATCTCTATGACAGACCGGAACGATACCTGTAATGATAAAATAGGAAGCAACTACCTATATTCGAGCGAGAAGAACATAATATCTGGCATGGCCCCTCCCTCAAGGGCGACCTCGACCTCCCCGATCTCCACCTCGAGCTGGCTGAGCAGATGGGGCAGTAGCTGGTCTATAATCATAGCTAAGGACCCGGTGGAGCACGCGGTGCCTAAGAATTCTTTGGAGTTGCACCTCTCCTAAGTCTGGGGATATCCCTCCCTATATGGAGAGTGTCGCTACACTCAAAACAAGCTCTCGGAGGGCGTGTCTACTGAGACTGGCTCGCGTCAGGTCTGCTGGACTGACTGCAAAAAGCACCTTGTGTAGGAAGTGCACTAGATACTGGTGGTGCATAATAAGGCTCCTGGGGCCTAGAAGGAGCCGGAATACCACTGGTAGCTGGATGTGCTGAATGAACGAGGTGATAAGGAGTCCCTGTATCTACACAGAAAACATGTGCAGAAGAGTAGCATGAGTACACCACAATGGTACCTAGTAAGTATCAAGCCTAACCTCGGGAAAGTAGTGACGAGGTCAGGTCAGGGCCCACTGGTATATAATAAATAAAGCAGGAGAATGTAGCAAGATAATAAGAGACTGGAATTTAACAGAAAGGAAAAAAACACAGCAAAATATCAGTATTGCACACAGGGGTAAGTAGAAGAGGATCTCCCGAGATACTGTCTCGTAGTCCCAAAGTAAACATGCAAAGAGATCTCCCTGGGTACCACCTCGTAGTCTCAAAAGTAAATTTTCATGGAGAACTCCCGAGGTACCGCCTGCTAGTCTCAAAAGTAAATGTGCAGGGGGAACTCCCGAGGTACCTCCTCGTAGTCACAAAAGTAAATATGCAGGTAGAACTGCCGAGGTACCGCCTCGTAATCTCAAAAGTATATATGTGGGGGGAACTCACGAGGTACCGCTTCGTAGTCTTAATAGTAAACTCACAACTCAAACCGATAATTACTATAGTTAACACCAAAAATACTATAATTAAGACTGATAAAGATCAAGGAAAAATAGGAAATCAACTAGGCATGCTGCATAGAGTTCAAATAAGAGCTAAAGCACGTAGACATGTGATATTAGACTAAACATGATAACTACACATGCTGGTATAACTCAATTAAGATGAAAACATGTTACTACTCAGTAAAAATTGGGTTTTACAATAATATCCCATGTACGCACTCGTCACCTCACATACACAGCTCTCTCATAACACAATAGTTCCAAATCCTAAGGGGATTTCCCCCACAAAAGGTTAGGCAAGCCACTTACCTCGAACCAAGCTCAATTAATCAGTAACAATGCCTTTTCCACGATTATCTTAATGGCCCAAATCTAGCCTAAAGCAATTACATACCATAAATATAACTATAAGAAACTAATCGAATTAATGAAATCCATGCTTAAGCAAGAAATTAGAAAATCGTCCCAAAAGGTCCACCCGGGCCCACATCTCGGAATCGGGGAAAAGTTACAAGATATGAAAACTCATTCATTCATGAGTTCACTCATACCAAAATGATCCAAATTCGATATCAAAACTCAAAAACTTAGTTGAAGAACTTCTCTCATTTTTCCCAAAATTTTCAACCCAAATTCAAAATTAAAGGATTGAATTAATGATAGATTATTGGGATATAACCAAAAAATAAGTGAAGAATCATAACACAATTGATGTCTCAAAAAATCTCTCAAAATTTCGTCCAAATCCGAGCTCTCGATCTCAAGTTTGGATAAAAATGGCTAACCCTAATTTTTGAAAAGCTTAATACAGCCCACGCATCCCTCGCATTCGTGAAGCACAAACATACTCCAGCCCAAAATTCTTAAATGTGAACGTCATGGCCTAACCACGCACGTGAAGGTCACTCAGCTCGACCCTACATAAATGCAGGACCAATATCGCGAACGCGTAGGCAGTAGGAGACTCAGGTGACCACTTCCTTTACGTGAACACGGGACCGATGTCGTGAACGCGTAGACCAATTGCCTCAAAGCTTCGTGAACGCGGGACCTCCATCGCGAACGTGAACCACAAAATCCCACCTGTCACCAGTTCCTCTTCATGAACACGGAACTCTCCTCGTGAATGGGAAGAAGTAAACCAGCAATTGGAAAACTAGAAAATCATGCAATTCTCACAATTCCAAAATGATCTGTTAACCACCTGAAATCAACTTGAGGCCCCCGGGACCTCAACCAAACGTACCAGCTAGTCGTAAAACACCATACGAACTTAGTCGAGCCCTCAAATCACATCAAACAATGCTAAAAATACGAATCACCCTCCAATTCAAACTTAATGAACTTTGAAACTTCAACCTCCTACAACCGATGTCGGACTAAGTGTCCCAAATCAGTCTGAAACTACAAATAGAACCTCCCCGCAAGTAACATAGGCAGAAAAAGATACGGAAAATGCAGTAAATAAGAGATCAGGGCTAATACTCTCAAAACGACCGGCCAGGTCGTTACACTAGGGTTTGGAAGTTGATTTCATTCCTTTGCCTGTTGTTTCATTGATTGCATGTGATTTTCCTTTTACTTGTTTATACTTGATTTAATTTCTTTCCTTATTTATTCACCTAATAGAATACAATAAACCCCTCCCCAATACCCTTGAGAAAAAATTTAGTCATCATGTCTTTCACTCACACTGGTTCTATTTTGTTCTGATTCTCAAAATTCTGCTGTTGTTCGATTGCGTTCTTGGACTGCTGAAAAGACAAGGTTACTTTGGTATCATTAAAAGCCTCCTTCAGTACGAGCACTGCTCTGAGCCCTTTAAGGCTTATATGAACTCTACGTTGGGGTTCTCACTGCTCTCCTTTACTCGCTGCTACTGTACTACTGCTGAAACTCTGATTCCTCATTTTTGCTCGTTTCTCTTTGCAACTGGTTAGTGCTATTGGATCCTACAGTTTTCTTGTTGCATGAGTATGTTTAGAGTATCCATTCACTTGTTCGTATTTATGTGCATCTGTATGGCACTACTGTCTGAACTCTTATTAAAAGTAGAGAAGCATAACTTCGGTTTCTCTAAAATTTGTGAGTCAAATTTTGTATTGCGTTATGTACTTTGCTGCAATTTCATTGTTAAGGTGTTGAGGATTCTTGTCTGCTACTGTTAAGTCTACTTGAGCTTTAATACCTATAATGCCATCTCTGTTACGTATAATTATACTTACATATGTGTATATAATGGAGTAGTAGAACTCCTCTATTCTTTTGAGAATTAAGTGAACATATGCTGTATAATTATAAACCATGAATATAGGATTGATTTGCTTTAGACTTTCATGATAAACCTCCCCTTTTGGACTTATGTGTTTTTAGGATTAAATCTAAACTATGTGTATACAGGACGTTTGCCTTACACTTTCATGACCTTTCCTGTAAAAATTTATGTTTGATCATGTGCCTAGAACTAAGTCTTGAGCATTATAGAGGACTTGTCTTTGAGGTATTCTGGAAGATGTTTGTTTCCTGGACATATGTAATTTTGTGTTCCCTTTTAGTGTTGCATTCAGGGCATATGCATGTAGGTTTTTCATGTGATTGGTAAAGTTTCTCTTATCTTGACTATGTGCTCATTTGATTCAAGATCTATTTGATTTATGTGACTACATTTGCTCTCTTATTTATGTTAGAAATCATGCCTATGATTATGGTTATTTACGAAGACTTGGAAACTTATCTTTGATATGATAAATTGCTTAAAATGACCATCGTCACACACAGATTTAATAAGTGCATATTCCTATGATTCTTTTTATTAAGTCCTAGTGAAATTTTTATTTGTAATTCTTGAGCATATGCATACATTTTGAACAAGGATAATTGATTTAAAATGAGAGTTTTGGCACGAGCTAAAGCGTGCGGACAAGATACAGTTATGACACACAAGATATGGTGATCAAATATTGATTTATGTGGGATGCTATTATACTCCTCTTTGTACTTGGATTTTGATCCATCCATCTGGAGTCAAGTGATTATCCATGTTACTTTGCGCCCTTTGAGCGTGGTCGGTAAATAAATTTTGTACTGGATAAATATATGAATTTTGTATCAGGTTATTGTGACACATGAATTTGTATCAGAATATATGGATCTTCTATCGGGATACATGGATGTTGTACGAGTTTGAGCATGCATTCATATTCTTGATTCATTTACAAACATTCATTTAAATGCTAACTGTTACATGTCATTTATATGTGCTAGTGTGATGACCCAAAAAGTAATCTCTCATTTTATAAGTCAAAACTGTGTTATGAGGCCTTGACAACCTCCTTTTATCTCACCTCGTTTTGTGTGCACAGCCCGGGTGTGTATCCAGAAAGCTTTTATGTAAAAAACTGAGAAAAATGCTAATGTTGCCTTTAATATTGAATTTAAGTTGACTTCGGTCAACATTTTGGATAAACGGACCCGGACCCGTGATTTGATGGTCCCGGAGGGTCCGTAGGAAAATATGGGAGTTGGGCGTGTGTCCGGATTGAATTCCGAGGTCCCGAGCCCGAGAAATAAATTTTTGAAAGAAATTATTTTACTGAAATTATAAGAGTCTTTGGAAATTTGATTATATTTGAAAATGATGGTATCGAGCCCGTATTTTTATTCCGGAGCCTGATACAGGTTTAATATAGTATTTTAGTGATGCCTATAAAATTTGGTAAGAAACGGAGGTCATTTGACGTGATTTGGACCCGTAGTTGTGAAATTTGAAACTTTGAAAGTTTTGAGATTTTTCTTTGAATTCTATGCTAAATTCGTTGTTTAAGATGTTATTTTGGCGATTTAATCGCACGAGTAAGTACGTCGGATGTTTTTAAGGTTGTGTGCATGTTTGGTTTGGAGCCCCGAGGGCTCGGGTGAGTTTCGGTTAGGTTCCGGGGTGTTTAGAATTGAAAAATCACTGTTGGTGCACCAGTTCTGGTGTGTACGCACTTGCGAGTCTAGGGCTGTAGGTGCGAGACCGCAGGTGCAGACCTTCAGCCGCAGATGCGGTCCAGCCCAGCCTGCCCCCTTTCCGCAGGTGCAACAAGAATTCTGCAGAAGCGGATACACCTCCGCAAGTGCGGCCTTCAGTGGCCTTGCCCACTTCTGTCACACCTCCCTTTTTTCACCGGTAAGGGTAATAAGAGAGTTTTTCCACTTTAAGTGACATAATCAAAAATGGAATTATTTATTTATTTAGAGTCGCCACTTGGGATAATTATATGGTGTCCCAAGTCACCAGTTTAAATCCCAAATTGAGGAAATTTGACTCTGTTTAAATTGTCTGCGAACCAGAAATCCGGGTAAGGAATTCTGTTAACCCGGGAGAAGGTGTTAGGCACTCCCGAATTCCGTGGTTCTAGCACGGTCGCTTAATGATTAAACTTGGCCTAAATTGTTTAATTACTCACTTTTAGGATCTATATATATTTGTATTTTTAACGTTTCTTATTATTCGATTATCTAAATAATTACCTCAATACGAGTCACGCGTACGTATACTCGTTTAGTTTGACGTGTCAAGAATCATGTCACGCGTATGATGCGAGACTAAATTGCATAGTTTAACATGTGATATACCTTACATTTTATACGCATTAATGATAAAAATACAATTGTTAAGTGCTTAATGGAGTTTATTTCATGTGTGGGTGAAGTGGAGATGAAAACGGTGCTAAAGGGATGCAAATACGTCGAAACATACGTGAAAGGAGACACCCGGGCGATAGCCGGGCGACAAAGCCAAATAACCTGACCCTGCCTGGCGTTAGCCAGGAGTTAGGGCTGAAACGCCAGCCCTACCCTGGCGTTAGCCAGGCGTTAGGGCTGAAACGCCAGCCCTACCCTGGCGTTAGCCAGGCGTTAGGGCTGAAACACCAGACCTAGCCCGACGTTCACCAGGCGTTAGGGCTGAAACGCCAGCCCTAGCCTGGCGTTAGCCAGGCCTTTGGGTCCAAACGCCAGGGTCCCCAGTTCGGCGAAAAATCGATTTTTGACGAGTTTAAGTGTTTCCCAATTGAAATAAAGGTCTCATATACGTTAAAGGTTGGTCCTAAGCTTATAAATAGACTCCACAACTAACAAAAAAGATTCCAATCACACTACACTCATGTACACTATTTTTTGCTTGCTAAAAATCATGTCACGCGTACGNTTATGTCTAAACAAAGATTTTTAACTTTAGCTAACAGTTCACATAGCTTTTTATTTTTATTTTTATATGTTTAAACTTTGGATTTTGAATTCAAAGGAAAACGTCTACTTATTCAAAAATCTTCACATAAATCAGAAGGCCAAGATGCTAAAATATTCTATGTGAACTAAACATGTAGATGCAAAATCAAATAGCAACAAAAAATTTAACTAAGAGATGACCACCCGATGTAATAGTATTATCAAAACGCTAATATAGAAACTGACCTTTAAATGAAGAAATTTGATTATGTATAAACTTCTAACAATACCCGTACCATCAACCAAAGACCTTGAACACAAAACTCGAACAGGAGCTTCGGCAACACCTCGACGGACTGAGCTCAACTTAAAGGAACAACAACAATTAATGAAGGTGGATTTGCTGTCTTTTTTTGAGTGTTTTAATGAAGGAAAGAAAGGGAAATTAGTGATGCGTTTCAGCCTCTTCCGTTCCTCTCTTTCTCTTTTTTTCCTTTCTTTTTCTTCCTTTTCCTTTTTTCTTTCCTTTTCCCCGTTTCTTTCTTTTTTCTTTTCTGCCCTTTGTTTTTTTTTTCTCTTGTTTCTTTTTCTTTTTCCAGAATCCCTTTCTCTGCCTCTTTCTTTCTTTTTCTTTCTTTTCTTCTTCCGTTTCTTCTCTCTTTTTCCAGTTCTCCTTCTTGTTTTGTTCTCTTTTCTTTATATAGAAATTTAGTAGTTTTATTTTTGGTTGCATTTGGAGTGGGGAACATGGGTTTTTGGAGTTGGAGGTTAGGGATGGTGGGGGAAGAAATGTGAGGGAGTGGGTGTGAGTGTGTGAGTGTAATGGGGAAGTGGGGAAGGTGGCTTTTATTATTTTATTTTATTTATATTATATATAAATATATTTAATTCTTCTTCTTTTTTCGTTTTTTATTTATTTAATTTTTTCTTAAACCTTTTTTTTATTAAATTAAAGAAGAT
>ML370167.1:0-22480 GCA_005239525.1 Nicotiana knightiana
CAATGGAATTTTCTTCTTGTCTACTGTTAATCCACAAAAATCCCCCTCTAATTGTGTTTTAGGGGTCTATTTATAGGTTTAGGGTGAACCCTAACCGTGTAGGGACTTCTATTTCAACCGGGAAACATTTAACTCGTCAAACTCGGACTTGGGCGAAACTGGGGACCTGGCGTTTGGTGGATAACGCCAGGCAAGGGCTGGCGTTTCAGCCCTAACGCATGGCTAACGCCAGGGTAGGGCTGGCGTTTCAGCCCTAACGCCTGGCTAACGCCAGGGTAAGGCAGTCTGTTTGGCTCTGTCGCCCGGCTCTCGCCCGGGTGCCTCCTTTCGCGTATTTTTCGACGTATTTGCATCNACATAATAAGTGTAATTTATCATTAAAGAGCATCAAATGTAAGGTATATCCCATGTTAAACTATGCAATTTAGTCTCGCATCAGTCACTAACATGGACACGGTCCGGGGCAAGGTTTCTCAATCTCGAGATAATAGTTGTGATGAATTTCTGAGAGTCGGACGGTTTACACGGATCAGGCATCCACTCCAAAGGGCATGTCATGTTCATTTAAGTCCGCATGCACTCCAGATAAGCCCTTCTTTCTTTTCCACGAGAGGGACGCCTTTTGTTTAAATTCGTTGTCCATTCTGTCGTTTATTTTTCTTTTGAGTCCCTTTAGGTCTAACTCTGTCCCGAAACTAAGGCAAAGAAAAAAATGGCAAGACTGATTTACAGGGATCTCTTTGACACGGGTTAATATGCAAAAGGCACCCAGCCTCGTCAGGGGCATCGAGTCGATCCCGACTGGACACAATGGCCGATGATTTAAACTCAAAACCTTGAAAGGAGAAAATCAAATTGAAGTGCCTATAAAGGCGAATGAAGTTGAAAGGTTGAGCCCCGCGTGGCTAACCATCTTCGCTAGGTTTCAAAAGCCGAAGTATTCCAAATGACTTAAAGTTACCATTGGAAGAAAAGTCAGAAGTGAAAAGCCAATAAAGGCGAAATAAAGTTGGAAAGGTTAAGTCCCACACGACTAAAAAGTCGCAGTAGAATTTGAGGAGCCAAAACTTCCCCCCGATACTCTGGAAATCCAAAAGAAAAAGCAAGTGAAAAGCCTACAAAGGCAAAACAAAGTCAGGATACTGGATCCCACGTGACCAATTGCCATCCAGAAAGACAAGGTCCCCGGGATTAGAGATGAAACCCAATCCCCAGCAAACAAGCAAGTGTTTGAGGTCTTCATCAAAAGAACTGAGGTCAAGCAGTTGAAAATCAAGGCCGCAAAACTAACCATCGTTTCAAACTAACGAATTGTACTTTGTTTGAAGGAAACAGGTGCAACTCGAAAGCAACCATGCAACAAGCAGGTGCAACCAAAAGAAAATTGCGCAAGGGCTAGAAGGAGCTCTGCAGTATTGACTCCAAAGAAAGAGAAGTTTTCTCCAAGAAATCTTTTTCCGCATGCATAAAAAAATTTAAATAAAAAATAAAAGAAGAAGAAGAGATGAAGAATTGAAGTTGAAAATAACTTGAAGTAGTATGGGGCCTCCAATCCCCAATTACTGTTTTTCCCGGTTGATGTTTCCTTTTCCAATCAAGGTATACACTCCATGGTTGATGTTTTATTTTCCAATCAAGGGTATACACTCCCTGGTTGATGCTTTCTTTTCCCGACGCAGGGTATACACTGCCGCAGTAGACGCCAATCAAGGGTATACACTTCCTGGTTGATGTTTTCGATGCCAATCAAGGGTATACACTCCCTGGTTGATGTTTTTTTTTTCAATTAAGGGAATACATTCCCTAATTGATTTCCTTTCCAGCATAGGGTATACAATCCCTCGTTAATTTTATTTTTGCAACATAGGGTCTCCAACCCCTAGTTGATCTTGCTTTGAGATGTATGGTATCCACTCCCTAGTCTGCAGTAACTCTGGGTGCGCCAGTCCCGGCTTTTCATTGCTTTCAATAATGAAGTAGCATAGAGTTTGTTACAATAACTCACGAAATTTTCCTAGTGAAAACTGGGGAGGAAACTTTCGTGCATTTGTTTTGATTTTTGTGCAGATTACGTTTCTAGGACATTGGAACTCGAGACGACCAAAAAGAAGAAGTTTCGATCCAAAAAATAACAAAACAAAAAGAAGAAAGAGAAGATTGAATCCAAAAGTGCACAAACGGGGAAGATGTGGACTATCCATGACGAGATTGAAGTCATCCGTCCAGTATATCCTGATTTTATCCGAGGAACGATAAGACAAAACCAGCATCTACGATTAAAAAAGACCAGGATCCAAGTCAGAGTCACCAAAAAATCAAGACTCAAGACCAGGTCTTAGATAGGAATCTTGTAACTAGCAGTTGATAGGTTTAGTTAGTCTGTCGTTTTGTTTACTTTGGGTGTAATAAGGAGATCCGCAACAGTAACATCAGCAAACGCAGTGAAACCACGAATACTCGGTATTCCCAGCTACCAAAAATTTCAGAACTACACTGACCTCATTCCTTTGTAGCCAAGGATATGTAGGCAACCTTTGAAGCAGGGTTCGGTCAAACCTTTCGAAAACGCTTCACAATGGAGCATATGAATGGGTAAAGTTACTTATGACTGCTCACTTTGTCTTTGCCCGAAAACTCTTCGTGTTTCCGAGCAAAGAGGGGCAGCTGTGAGTACGTGATTTTTTACCTACCATATAATCCTACAAAAACTCAATAAATTAATTGGTTTTATGAATTTTCGTTGAATTTTAGTGCTATTTGTGAATTTATTTTACATTATGTAGCCATAATTCGTCCTTTAAATCTATAAAAATTTAAAATGACACAATTAGGAGCATAGCTTTAGTAATCATTTAAATAAATTAATTGTTTGATATAAAGTAGATTAATGTTAATTTGTTGATTTAATTATTTATTTTTAACAAAAATTGTAAAAAAACGTGTCCTTTAATTGGTTAGGAGTAAATTAAGTAATATGAATCTTAATTAATTAATTAATTGAACAAGTACTAGGATTAGAACTAATTATTATATTTAGATTTAATTTTTAGGTCAATTTAATTAATTAAAGTTGGTTTTGATTAAAAATGAATTAAAATGGACCTGGGCTAGAATTGCCCAGGCCCAAGCTGCCTCACCAGCGACCCAGGCCCAAGGCAAGTCCACCCGGTCTAGACCAGCCCCCAAAACGACCCTGTTTAAAAGAAAAGATTAAATCCTAGCCGTTGATCTATCTAGATCCAACGGCTGGGAACAAATAATCAAAAAATATATAAGTGTCCTAACTATCCCCACCCCCCTTGATTTGCAAGTCTAACCCCCCCCCCCCATATCCGTCTCTCTCACTCCTCTCTCTTATCTCTCTAAACCCTACCGTCTACCACCATAAGCTCCGCCTGCTGGAAATCGCCTCTGGCGGAGGAGTACCGCCAATCAAGCCCAAGCCTTCGCCAGACCATCTCCTCCCTCTTCTCAATCATCTCCTACCATCTATTTCACCAAAAACTCACTCAAATTTCTTTAATTTCAAATCTGAAAATGGAAAACCCTAGTTTTCACATGCTCGTTGATCCGAAGACTTTCAATAGCTCCTACTTACATGGATCGATAGCTCTCGTTGATGGCTATTGATTCATGTGGGTTGAGCCATTTTCAAACCCCGCCGGAGTACGGCCAAGGTCTAGTGACCTCAAAATTTCCGGCCAAACTTCCTTATATTGTCAGGTACCCTTTTTTCTTTTCTTTTTTCTTTTCTTTTTTTCCTGTTCTTGCAAATATTTTAGGGCAAAATCATATGTATAATATCTTTAAATGTCACTATTTCTTTGTTCTTTGTTTGCTTTCTTCCTTTTCTTCTTGTTATTTTCCCTTCAGTTAAGTTTAGTTTAAAAATGAACCTATACACGTTTGAATAGTAGCCGCATTAGGGTTCATGACTGCCTGTTTAGAAATTAGGTAAATATTGTTTCGAAGGTCATTGTAAGGCCCTAAGTTGTGATTTGCGTGTTTATCTTGCATAGTTGTTGATTCTTGTGCTAATTATTTTAGGTTTCATAGTTCCTTCATCTAATTTTCATTATCGAGGATTAATTAGCACTTAGTTGCGGGTTCTTTCATTGATTTAGTTCTAGGGTTTCTTGATTTCCTGCAAAATAATCACTGATCATAAATAGTCCATTAATTCTCACTTGAATCCATTTTGAGAGTTACAGGAACTAGTATCCTAACTCTCTAATGTTTGATAACTAACCCTAAAACTATTCGACCTAATGGTTAGATAATAAGACCCAATTAGATAATTTAGGCTTATGATCCTTAAAACAGATAACTAAGTCCTAATTAGGTTTAATGACCAAATTAACTACATCTAATGAAATCATTTAAACTAGTTAACCTAAGTTCTAAAATCCACTTAAGGTCTATCTAATTAGCTAATTAAACTTATCCAACCCCACCTTAAAGAAGCTTAATTAATAGTTAATTACTCAACTAGGATAAAAATCAGTCTACACTTAATAAACTAATAACCTTTTAACCTTGATTAACTAAAAGGGTAATTCTAAGGGTACTGAGGGTTAGTTTAGGAATTACAATTGAAGAATCTTGGGTGTAACAACCCAAGAACCTTCTAGAACTAGGAAATCAGATTTTTTGGGGGTAGGATAGTAATTTTAGGGGTGGGAATCTTCTAGAATGAGGGCAACGGCCCCAAAGGATAAGGGTGACAACTGCATTTGCACTATTTTCAGCTTATTGGATAGGGATATGCTATGCTAAGCATATCCTATCCCAAATACCCCTATAAATACCTTAACTAGTCCTCCTAAAATGGGAGATTTTGGAAGGGAATTCTCTGCACTCTTACCACTGAAAAAGACACTTCTTAGCAACAAAGGAATCTGAAATTTAGACAACAGAATTTTCTATAAATTTCCTCACAAAAGTTCTTCTGGAATACTGTTTTCCTTTCTCTAAAAAAACAAAAACAGAAAGTATTGAAAATACACTGAAAACATGAGTACAAAAACATTTTAGAAGATCTCGGTTTCTCTTGCTGATTTCTCTTCAAATTATGGTTTGGTCAAGCTTTATTCTGGGGTATTCTTCTTGAGTTGTTGTTGTTTTTGCTGATGTGTCTAAGCCTCAAACAACATTCTTGGTATCTTGACCTTTATTTGGTCAAGGTTGCACTCTCTGTCATTTTTATTACATTTTGGAGGTATATAACACTCTACCATAAATGAATTTGTTAGATTCAAAATCCTTGTTTCGTTTTGTTGCTGAAATTATTGGGTGATGTTCAAATTGATTGTTTGATTTTATGAATTTTATATGTGAATATATGTGAAAGCTTGTTAAATCAGTAGTTTTGTACATTTAGAAGTCATGTAACCAGTCCATGTTTTTAACAGCACTAAGGGGAATGAATTTGACCCCTAATGGTCAGATTCACTCCATAAAAGTACTAAAATATCCATCTTGTGTTTAGATTTGAAACGTTACTGCTTAAGGCAACACTAAAAGGAATCGAATCTGACCTCCCTAATGGTCAGATTTCTTCCTTATTGATGCATAGGAATTTATGTTATTTGGTTTGAAAATCAATGATGAAGTATATGTCTTAATTATAAAAGGTTGCTAGCTTGCACAGGAGCAGCAGTAGATATTCTTTTTTTTTTTTTAGGAAAATTGTATTTCATAGTGAAATGACTATGTAATAGTGTAGTTGTTTCTACAGATTTCAAGTTTGTAAATAAAACTGGACTGGACTCTATAAGAATGTATATTCAGTTATATTTATTTTTTTGTTGTTTTTGTCTTCTCTTAAAAATCTAAAAGATTTTCGAAATTAAGAGAGAAGCTGCTTAACTTGGGCAGGTCTGCAAAGGCCTTTTGTAATTGGGGCCAGACCCGTGAACTTATCCCAATTAGGCTCAATGAAGTATGGACTTCGGATCGTTAGACTTGAGGTTATGGGCCGAGTAATCACGTTAAAATGATTAGAGGTCAATTACTTTGTAAGCTGTACAGTAAGTACTTATTTTTTACCAAAATCTTACACTACTGAATATAAACGATTTCAGAATCAAAGCCAAATGATATAATTA
The DNA here is from genome assembly GCA_005239525.1 of Nicotiana knightiana. Classification (NCBI taxonomy): domain Eukaryota; kingdom Viridiplantae; phylum Streptophyta; class Magnoliopsida; order Solanales; family Solanaceae; genus Nicotiana; species Nicotiana knightiana. The sequence goes on from ML370167.1 coordinate 6,108, forward strand.
GAATTTGAAAATTTATAAAGTTGTTTTGTTCTAAGTAAAGAATGGCAAATTCCAGCACTTACGTACTCCAGTTTTCTTCTCCGTCTGATTGAAATTCTTTTCCTAAAATGATCAAATGGATTTAACTTTTTAAAAAAAATATCGTCATGTTTGGTTTTTCGAATGACCGTTGGTGGAAAAGTTTCTCTTCTTAGGCTCTTCAATAACATAAAAATACACTTGATGATTAAATAGGACAAATGGTAGTGAACTATATTTTGCCTTTATGTGATATTATCCATTGTTATTTGAATCAAATATGTGTTAGCATGTATCTCTCAATGTTTTATTTTTGCCTTTATCCTAATTCGAACCATGTGACTCTTTCATCAAAACTAGCCATAATTAGGATTGGTCAAAGGGTTAAACAATAAATTGGACTAAAATATGTCCATAGCCCAAACATTCATCTTTAGATTAGTGAACTTAATCTTATACAACCTTCTACCTATCTTCTAGGTTGAAAAATACCTCTTTTAGTTTGAAATTATAGAACTTAGTGAATGATAAAATATTGCTTCAAATAAGCATCCTTCAAACCATCACGACCATAGTCTTGACTATGTAATCTACACTCGGGTGCGACATATCATGTCCCCGTCTTCAACTTCAAATTATAATAAAAATCGCGTGTTGCAATTGCGGGTGCATTTCATGTGGCGTAATTGTAATATGTCCAAAAACAAACAAGTGCACGCCATCGTGACTTGTTTCAAGATAAATCCATAAATATTAAAAGCGACTAAAAATTTGAAAAAAGGGTTAAAAAGCACAATAGGCTAAACATATGTAAACAATCAGATAACTAGGCCAAATATTAATAGTTAAGCGACCGTGCTAGAACCACGGAATTTAGGAGTGCCTAACACCTTCTCCAACAGAATACCTTACTCGGATTTATGGTTGCAGACAAATTAAAACAGAGTCAAAATTTCCTCGGTTTGGGATTTTAAAATAAAACGGTGTCCCAGAGCATCGTCAAAAATCCGGTGGCTTTTACTCTGAAATAATAATAAGTCCCAAAACCGAATAATGTCACTTCAATTGGAAAAACTCCCTTTTCCCACCTTACGGGGGAAAAAGGAGGTGTGACACATTGCACATAACGTGATATTTTTATCTGATAAATGCCCTAACGCTAATGTGATGACTTCATTTTGTTCCTCTTTGTTATCTTCATAATTTCAGAAGGGTGGTTGGTTTGTGGTTGTTAAACTGGTAACTCTTTCCTACAACATAAAGTCGAAAGGAAATGGCAGACGACAACAAAGCTGAGTTGGTTGATACTGGTACCCGAAAGAAATCAGTTGAACGGGACACCGGGTTGGTTGAAGAGTTAAGGATGTTAAGACAACAAATGGCGGAGATGTATCAGGCTTGGATGGCTGGGAAGGCACCAGCCCCGCCACCGCCTAGCTTCTTAGATGCTACCCTTACCCAAGCTCTAGACATAGTGTCAGATCATCCACCATACTCTTCAGATTTTCCAGCTTATACCATCTTTCCCAACCTCCCTAGTAGCTCCAACGTTCGTCCTCTAACTACTTGTCCCAAAAATAACCCTCCTGCTATATCCACTACCTCCACGATCACAATTCTCAACAACCTCTCTTTAGGACCAACAGTGAACACCAGTTCAACCCTCTTGATGCCCAACACTACCCCCCATAGGCGGCTCACCAGGTCCCAGACTCATATAATCATACTTCCCAGAATGAGCCTCAAGTTGAGATTGAAAAGTTTAGAAGGAATGAAGAGCGAGATGAGATGTCTAGAAAGCTGAAAGGTATAGAGAAAGCTTTAAAGAACATGCAAGGGAAAGGAAATCAGATTAACGTGTCTTACAATGACTCGTGTATGTTCCCTGATGTTCAACTTCCCGCGGGTTTTAAAATGCCAAAGTTTAACTCGTATAATGGGCCTGGAAATCCAGTAGCCCATCTGAGGGGTTATTGCAGTGAAATGAGAAATTTTAGCGGAAAAGATGAGTTGTTGATGGCGTATTTCAATGAGATCTTGAGCGGGGCAGCCTTGGAATGGCATAGGCATCAAGATGTCAGTAAGTGGTATGCATGGGACGACATGGCTCAAGATTTTGTTCGACACTTTCAGTACAATGTAGACATAATCCCAGACCGCTCCGCCCTTTCTAAGATGGAAATAAGCCCAGTGAGAGCTTTAGGGAATATAGGATCAGATGGAGGGCACAAGCTGCCCGAGTCAGTCCTCTGGTTGATGAAGAAGAAATGGTAAAGCTTTTCCTACAAGCGCAGGGACCCACATACTTCAGTCATTGGATCCCTGCTTTGGGTAAACCTTTTAATGATGTGGTAAAAATGGGGGAGATGGTAGAAGAAGGAATCAAGTCTAGCAAAATCATGAGCTATTACGCATTGAAAGATACTACAGAAGACATCCAGAACATATTAGTAAATTTGGAGGGAAGAAAGAGAAATAGAAAAGACGTTGAGCCCCGCCAAAGACAGGATCTAGTGGGCATTCGTGCTCAACACTTTCTGCCTCAATACTGACCCCATGCATATCCACGTACTCCAGATAATCCTCCCCAATGTTACTTCTCCCCAAAAAATCCCCAAAGTCGTACCTCACCTTCCCACCACTTTATCCATAATGTACTGCCATATACTCCACATCCACAGGACCTGCAATGGCCTGTACCACCTCCACAAATGTCTTACCTGCTTCCTCAAGCATGTCAACCACCTGCCCACAAGAGCTTCCAACCGAGGTCGGAGTACAAACTGAAAAGGCAGCAGAAAAGAGAAAAGTCTTTCACTCCCATTGGAGAATCATACGCTAGTTTGTTCCAAAGGTTGATGCAGCTGGACATGTTGAAGTCGATTCAGATAAAAATGATGAATCCCCTGCCAAAGAAGTTTGATTTTTCTCAAAGGTGCGCATATTGCTCTAATGCCCCGGGGCACAATCTAGAAAAGTGTTGGCATCTGAAAAGAGTTGTCCAGAAGCTTATTGATGCAGGAAATATTATCGTGCAAAATCTAGATGCAGTGGATACTAGCCAAATTCCATCGCCTGTTCATAATGAGACTTATATGGTGGGCATGATTTGTGTTGAGGAACACAAGAACTCTTCTGAATCCCTTGGAGGGCCACTTGCCACGAAATTTTCAGCGCTATCAGTCTCGAATCCAGAAGTTGGTCTTAAGAACGAGTTGGCAAAGAGGACCCAAAAGCAATCTGTTGAGGTCAATGTGATGGAGACTTGTGAAGGTTATGGTAATATTGATGTGGAAATCAGTGGCTAAGTTGCCGGTCTTGGTGATTGAAAAGACGTTCCTTTCTTGGCTAGCCAGGGGACTCTTGGTGGTTTATTTTGTTGTTATATCTGTTGTCCGAGTTATTTTAGGGTTGAATCCGGATATTGTCTTGTGAGTCAAACCCTTCTTTCCTTTTATTTTTCCTAGTTCGCTTAGTCGTAGTAATCTGTTAGTGTTATCTAGATTTGTTCCAAGTTGTAACCCAAGTTTTTCTTGCTTGTTTTTGTTGTTCACACTTTTCACTATCAGTTTAATATAATCTCATGTTTTCTGTCATTTCTTGTCCATTTTGTTTAGTTCTATTTTTCTTTTTACAAGTCTTTTCATGCCGACTTTAGTGATATGACATGCACACGTAATTCTTGGTCTGGTCTTAAAAGTTAGTCTAATCATGAAGCAACAAAACAAGTTTTGTATTTGAGGGAAAGAATTAAAAATTTGGACATTTTGAGATCATTTAAAAGCCCGAATTGTGCAAAACTGGGGCAAATAGTTTTTGGAGTTAAGAGGACGATAAGAAATTTTTACAAGAGAGTGCGTCCCAGACAATTTGAAGCAAGCAACTTTGAATTCAAGTGTATCTCAAGTTATAAGATAAAGCCAAGAGAGTTTGATCCAAATTGACGGAGCACATCCATTGTGAAGATGAGATCACACAACGAGGGTTCTGTACTTGACAAGGCACTAAAGAAAAGTGAAAGTCATATGAGTGATATCAATGCCAAAGTTTCAAAATAAATGATATGCATGATATTCCTTTTTCATCCTCGGGTTGCAAGTGTTGTACTTGGCGTTTTCAGGGATTGGGAGGCCCTTTTTCATCTACCCAAACACTTTATACCATTTGGTACCCCTTTTTGAGCTTATATTAATTTTCTTGACCTCCCCTCTTTTGGAATCGAGTCAGAATTATTTTAAATATATATATATATTATGCCCCATAAGGTTTGTTTTAGAAACTTCATTCCAAAAGAAAATTGCAAAAAAAAAAAGAGAAAAAGAAAAAAAAGAAAAAGGAGAAAAAAAAGAAAGAAGAAAAATAAATGAAAAATAGCAGTAACAAGAGTAGTCGTTTGAACTATGTTCGAACTGATTCTTGTCACCACAAGATACGTAGGTAGCCTTATGGTTCGGTCGCACCAAATAAAATATTTCATAATCCCACAAAATCTGAGTGGGGCAGTTCTTCTTAGAAGTTCCATCTAAAAAAATCAATCAAATACCCTTGCGTTAGAAATTGGGGCAAAGTTTTAGAATGGATTCCAAAAGTTGTAAATAAATTAACCCCGTCATCATATTTATTTTGAGACTTCATGATATTTTTTTATTTTTTTCAAGCACTGTCCAAAAGCCACATTACAATCCAAAAAGACCTCCCAGATATGAGAGTGTCAAGTTAGACATGCCAGGAGCATATAATATTTTTACCATGGTTAATGCCTTGTCATTTGCAGAATCAGAGAAAATAAGAAGAAAAGAATAAAATGAGAGAGTCTTATTGGTGAAAACCCTCACGGGCACCATAAGGCGGCGGTGAGTTGAGAGAAAGAGCAAAATGAGAGAGGATTGATGGTGAAAACCCTTTGGGCACTACAAGTCAAATAAGGATTGTGAATCAGACAGGATAATCAGAGCATTGAAGCCTAGTTTCACAGCTTAGAGGTATAACACGATTTGAACACTAGACTTTCTTGACAGATTAGGCCATTAATCCAAAAATGCATGTCATGGTCATTAGAGTTGGTATCCGCATCTGATAGGTTTCTACTTTGTAGTTTTCTTGTTAGATATTATGTCTTTCCATTTCCCCTCACTCTGTTCCTCTTGTTTAGTTCGAGTCTTCTTTTTGAGTCAGTTTGGTCAAAACAAGTGAGAAATGACTTCAAAAATTTGCTACCAGCTTTCCAATTGCACAGAACGGAATCTGGCTAGCACATCAAAGCGATACAAGTCAGGAAAGAACAATATGCGCACTGATTTGATAACAGTCGACGTGCTTTGGGATTCATGTGAAATGCAAAGATTTGGTGAATGTTAGAACACGAGTGCAATGCATCGGGTATAAGGTATTGGGCTTGGACGGATCAGAGGTTTTTTCCTTTGTAAGGGTTGACAGAGAGTAGTTAACCAATAACAAGCAAGGTCTTCCGAGTCAAAACCAAGGTTAATCATGGCAAGTGCAGGAGTAATCGCCCTCAATGTCAAGGCCACAAACCAACCACCACATTTTAAACTCACAAGTTTTCTTTGTATGAAACAGGGACGAAGACTGTGTCCAAATCAAAGCTTGGAAGCTTGAATCTTTTAGGTGTCATGCCCAATTTTGTCAGCACAAAGGCTGTTTGAGAATGTTTTTTTACCCCCTAGGCATCCCCTAGTTGAGAATATCATCACCTCTCAAGAATTTTCTCTAGTTGAGAAGAACCATACCTCCTAGACATCGCACTAGTTGGGAAGAATCTTTAGTTTTCCTTAAGTTCAGGGGTCCTGCCTGGAAAATAGGGCCAGTTGTAGTTTCCTTAATTTTTAATCTCTTGTTTTTCTTGAATCTAGGAGTCCCGCTTGGAGAATATGGTCAGTTTTAGTTTCCTCTAGTTGTTAGTCTTTAATTTTCTTAAGTTCAGGGATCTTGCCAGGAGAATAGGGTCAATTGTTAGTTTCCGTAAGTTTTAATCTCTAGTTTTTATTGGTTCAGGGGTCCTGCCTGGAGAATAGGATCAGTTTTTACTTAGTCAGACCCAGTTTTTATTTTAATCAGAACGAAGCATGATAGTGACAGAACAGGACACCTTCAGCAACAATGTCACGAGCTAACCACCAAGTTTTCAAACTAACAAGATTTCCTTTGAATGAGACAGGGGCAAGAAAATTTTTTCGATCTACAGGGTTCCTCCATAAGGAAAGCATGGTTCAGGGGTAAAGAATTTTCTTCTATCAGCAGAGATCTTCCAGAAAGAGAGCGGGGCTCAGGTAAGTTTATCTTCAGTTTTTAGGACCCTCCTGGAAAATGGGATTTAGTTTTAAAATTATCAGGACCCTCATGGATAATGGGATTAATTTTAAGTTTTCAGGACCCTCCTGGATAATGAGTTTTCAGGACCCACCTGAAAAATGGGATTCAACTAACACTCACAAATGTTCCTGGTACAAACTGGGGCAGAAAATTTTCTTTGTTTTGTCTGTTTTTGTGATTGCAGGCACCCACCGGGAGAACATGGTCAACTTTCAGTTAATATTTTCAAGTTCAAGAGGCATCAGGAGCCCGCCTGAAAAATAGGGTCAATGTTCAGTTTTCAATTTCGAGTTCAAGAGTCATCAGGAGAATCCCGCCTGAAGAATAGGGTCAACTTTCAGTTTACAATTTCAAGTTAGAGAAGCATCAGGAGACCGCCTGAAGAACAAGGTCAACTTTCAATTTCCTAGTTCAAGAAGCATAAGGAGAGCCCGCTTGAAGAACATGGTCAACTTTCAAGTTCAAGTCAGAGAGGCATTAGGAGAACCCCGCCTGAAAAACAGGGTCAGCTTTTAGTTTACAATTTCAAGTCAGGGAGGTATCAAGAGAATCCTGCCTAAAGAATAGGGTCGATTCTCAAGTTCAAGTCGGAGAGGCATCAGTAGAACCCCGCCTGACGAACAAGGTTAGCTTTCAGTTTACAATTTCAAGTCAGGGAGGCATCCGGAGAATCTCACCTGAAGAATAGGGTCAACTTTCAATTTCAAGTTAGAGAGGCATCAGGAGAATCTCACCTGAAGAACAGGGTCAAATTTCAGATTACATGTTCAAGTCAGAGAGGCATCAGGAGCCTGCCTGAAGAACAGGGTAAGCATTCGGTTTTTAAGATTCAAGTTAGAGAAGCATCAGGAAAATCCCACCTGAAGAACATGGTCAAGTTTCAGTTTCAAGTTTAAGTCAGAAGCAGCAAGAACTCGCTTGAAGAATAGGGCCAACCTCCAGTCTTTAAGTCAAATCAGGAGTAGCACGAGCCGCCTGAAGGACAAGGTTTGCGAGCTCAAGTTTATTTCAAGTACAGGAAGCAAGGTGCCCGCCTGAAGAATAAGGTCAACTTCCAGTTTTCTTCAAAATTCAAGTCAGCAGAATGCCCACCTGAAGAATAGGGTGAATTTTCAGTTTCGTGTTGAAGGATCAAATAGAAATCCACGGAAGATTCCAGACAAGAAGTAGATAGGATCTTGTACTTTTCTTTATTTTACTGTAATTTTTCCTTTTATCTTTGATGTAACGGCAGGAACCGCGGATCGGAACCTCGACGGAACGGAGCCTCAATCGACTCTCCACCTCGGTATACTCCTCCGTTCTTCTCACTTTTGAACTACACGTGGCTTGATTCCTTTATAGCCAAGGATATGTAGGCAACTTAGATACCAAGGCTCGGTCACACTCTCCTTTATTTAGTTTTTGGTCTCTCTAAATAAGGGTCAGGTCAAAAAACATGTCTAGTCGTTCTTTGTCTGAAAACTGTTCGTGTTTCCAGTCAAAGAGGGGCAGCGGTAGACACGTAACTTTTGACCCTCCCCGAGATATTATACGTTTTAGTATTTAAATATTTATTTTAGGCCTAATATCATTATTTTAACTAGTTTTAACTCTTTTACTATATTTTATCACAAAAACGAAAATTACAAAAAAATAGTTTCATTAAGGTTTTGTGGTCATACTATTTTACTAGGATTTTATTCTTATATAATCGTGAAAAAATACCAAAATAGTTTCACAATATAATATTATTTATTTTAATTAATTAGAATTTGTTTTATATTTTTATATTATAAATTTTGTATATTTTTAGAAGGAAGAGTGAGTTTTTGAGTTATAAGGTCCATTTCTTTTTGTCTTTGGCCCAATTTTGAAAAGCCCAATAGAAGAGCATTATTCATCTTCTTCTTCCCTAACCATATAACCCTACAACCTAAAAAAAATACAAGAAAAACCCTAGGGAGACCAACCCTCCTTCACCCCTCATCCGCCAAGACACCACCCTTCCTCAACCCAAAAAACACTTCAGCAGCCGCCCAGTCCCGCCTCCTCTCCTCACACCACAATACAACCAATCACACGGACAAAGAAGAAGTAGATCGGCGCACCCCCTCCTCTGAAAATCCACCAAACCTCACCCCTTTCTGCCGCCACTTCAATCCAAACTCACACCAAAATTCAATGAAAACCAAAATCGAATTCCTTCCTAAGGATGTTTAGCTGAAGTTTCCGAGCTAGGGTTCGAGATTTCGCAGTCAAATAAGAGTCCGTCGAATCTCCGGTTGCAGTCCTTGTTCGAGTTTTCCGTTTTCGTTGAAGGTTTCCGATCCGAGTCATTGTTGCCAATTTTCCATTGAAATCTGATAAGCAATTTCATTTGGATTTTTTGCTCGTTAGTTTGATTTCAAAGGCATACTAGCTCTTGTTAAGGTTTATCTCTGAAACCCATTTTATTTCAACTTACTATGCTAGTTGATGATATGTGTTTTGATTGTTTGCGACTCTTCTATTATCTGTTAGCTAATTGAACATCTCAATTCTATGATAAATTTGGATGAATATTGGAGTCATTAAGCGGATAATTGAAATAAAAAGTGGATGTTGTGCCCGGTTGAAAGATTCAATGGGTCATTGGGCTAATCATAATTAAATGGGATTAGGCCATGAAGTTGAACAGAATAACGAGAATTTGGAACCTGGATATTATTGCTTTCATTTAATATTTTTATCACTTAGTTATATCGGTAGGAACATGCTTAGGCCGACCACACGGGTTGGAAAATATTAGGTGCGATTAAATAAATTATCGTGACTATGGGTACGGTTCCCGTGGCGTAGTCACAAATACGTAACTCTAAAATTCGGGTGCACGCTGGTGTGACTCGACCCCTAATTTTAAATAATTAAAATAAACATGTTGTAGATCGTGGGTACGGTTCCCGTGACATGATTTGCGATGTGTACAAGAATAACAAGTGCGAGAAACCGCGACTTGTTTAAATAAACTCCATAATTGTTTAAAATAATTAAAAGCGGCTAAAAAGTAAAAAAGGTTAAAAAGACACAATCGGCTTTAAAACATGTAGTTAATCAGATAATTAGGCCAACTATTAATAGTTGAGAGACCGTGCTAAAACCACGAAACTCGGGAGTGTCTCACACCTTCTCCCGGGTTAACATAATTTCTTACCCGGATTTCTAGTTTCGCGGACTTTAAACAGAGTCATTTTTTTCTCGATTTGGGATTCTAAAATGAATCGGTGACTTCACCATAAATATTCCAAGTGACGACTTTGAATAAATAATTGATCCCATTTCGATTATTGTCACTTCAATTGAAAAAACTCCCTTATGCCCCCTTCCCGGGGGGTAGTAAAAAGGAGGTGTGACACCACGAACCCTTAGAGGTTATGATTCGGTGTGGGTAATTGTAGATCGATGACAAATTCCGCACACTTTTTACCAGTGAAGACTACATATGGTGGAGTGAGGTATGCACAGAAATGTATATCAGACTCATCTCAGGTGATTGAAGCACCGACTATACCTCTCGATGAGAAGTTGTCTTACGAGGAGGAGTTGATGGCTATTGTTGATAGACAAATAAGAAAACTACGGTCAAAAGAAATTGTATTTGTGAAAGTCTTATGGAGAAATTATACTGTTGAAGAAGCTGCATGGGAAATAGAAGATGCTATGCGAGTCAAGTATCCTCATTTATTTCAGTCTACAGGTACGTACTTGAGTTAAATTCGGGGACCGAATTTCATAAGGTGGGGAGGATGTAATATCCCAATATTTTAAGTGGGGACATGTTGGACATTCAGAAAATAATTTAATTCCAAAAAAATAAACAAATGGAATTTAAGTCCAAAAATAATTTAAGTCCAAAAAAGAATTAACTAAATAAACAAAAGGAAAAAAAGGAAAAAAAGTAAGAAATTGAAACAAAAAAGCCAAGCCCATTAAAATAGCCAAAGGATTAAAAGGGTTGGGAAAAGCTTTAAAGAAAGCTTTTGAAGAGATACGAAGCAACAACTTCAAAATGGAAAAAGGAAAAACAAACAAAACCAGAGAAGGAAAGACAGAAAGAAAGAAAAAAGAAGAAGAAGAAGAAGAAGAAGAAGAAGAAGAAGAAGAAGAAGAAGAAAGCTTTGGGCAAAGGCCTTTAGAAGAACTGGGAGTTGAAATTGAAAGTATTAAAGTTCTCCTTCGACTAAAGAGGTTAACCTTCTTCTTCTCATCTGTTGAATTATTTCACTACATCTATGCAATTTCATGTAGTACAAAAGAATTCAATATCAAATTTCTCTTATAAAAAAAATATACAATTACTATGGAGATAATAAGGCTATAAAGGTTTGGTTTAAGCACTAATAGGTCTAATTTTAGAGGAGCAAATTATAATAAATAGTTTAAAATTGATAGAATTATGGACTAGTTCTGTGATTAAATATAAATCCACAAACTAAGACTCAAACATGAATCCTGATGATTGGGTATTCGAAATTAGCTATGAATTAACCTAAACAAGAAAATTAACGTGAGATCGATATTATGTAATTATAGATTGATTGGAGAAATTTGTACGAATTGCTTGAGGTGAAGCATTTGGTATTTCGGCATGAGTGCTGTGAGTAGTAATCTTACCGCAATTTATGTTTTTATAACTTGCATGATTTACACATGATTTTTAACATGAATATGTTACCGATTATTTTGAGTTGCATATGAGACAAGTCTTTTACTCGATATGATACCGAAATAGTTATTTGAGATAATTACCGTTATTTTAAATTTTCTTGTTGTCACTAGATATGTTTTACCGTTACTTGAAATTATTGTTATCGAAATGAAATTACATGATTTTATAAGAACCGAAATGCCCTATATTGTTTTAAAATATTTTCCTATGAGTATATACGGATACAGAGACAAGTTTAAATGAGAGTAGACTTTGAAGGGTCCCGTAGCTAACAATGATTTCGTTAGACCTGGTGTACCTTGTAATTATCGATTACTGTTACAGCCTCGCTAGTGGGAAGGTAGAACTAGCATACTGTTACCGATTTTCCTCGAGTAGGGACTACCATTATATTTGACTTCTTGCGAAGAAGTCCAAAGTTATACCGATTACATGATCTGTTCATTGAAACCTCCCAAAATATGAATATTGATATTGAACAGTGGTTACAGAGCTTATTACTAAATTATTAGTTGTATTATACTACAAGAAAAACATGATGAGACTGAAAATTATTTATTGTTTCTGAAAGGGCATTTTTATGTTATTTTCTGTTTGATATACTAGCATGTTTTCTGACTTGTCCCCAATAAAAACGGTTGTGGTTAAGTGTTATTACTCACTGAGCTAGCGACTCATTCCCCGCTAATTTTTTTTGACAGAGACAACAGTTGACGCGGGCGAGAATTTCGTTAATTAGAGCGCGCAGGTCGATAGTTCTTGGTGAGCTTCGCACTTGTTCGCGTGGGCGGAGATTTTAATTATTGTTATGGTCTTTCCTTTGAACTCTTAGAGTCGCTCCATGGTCATTCTTTTAGTGTCTTGAGTATTCTTTGTTATTATAGACTTATGTTGAGTATCGCTCATTCTTATCAAAGTTGGAGATAAAGTAGTATTTCTAGTTGTTAGTGGGTGGACTATTAATGGTAGATATATATTCAATGTCGTTTGAATTGCTATTAGGATGTTTGGTTTGCTGATTTGAGACAGGAAAATTTTTGGGATAGTACAAAAACAGAGGAAACTCTGTCCGATTTTCTGTAAAATACCGATGAGGCTTACTTGGTGATATTTGCTCCTAAGTGCCGGTCATGATCCTAAATTGGGTCGTGATATATTTACAACCATATTTCAAGAACTTATGCCACAAAAAAACTGATAAAAGTATAATACAAAAGATGAAACAAGTCTGCCAGTAAAATTGAGAGATAGAGAACATAAGGGGAAATAAATTGCATACACTGTCATTAAATACTTACGAGGAGAATGAACTTTGAATCTAGCAAGAATTCCTGGAAAGAAGTCAAAGCAAATATGAAGAGGAGTGCAAAAAGTGACACAGAAGACATATGTGATATAGCTCAATAACGCAAAACAGAGATGCAGAAAGTTAGACATCCCCTTGACTTTGCTCGCGAAGAATCATAGCAAGATGATAATTCGCCAAAAGGAGGGATGGATTTGGCCCAGGGTTATTTGCTACTGACGGCAGAAATCGATGATGATAGGGTCGAGGGGCCCAGCATGAAAGAGTAAGTCTAAACACCCAGAAACCCTTCCACGTACGTGGTGATATTTTCTTCGGGGGTTGGAATCACCACCTCTTTGTCTTCCCAGTTGCAGTCTTTCTTTATCTGCTCGGGGAAGGTCTCAGTTATCGATCATATGTACCTTGAAATAGTCTTGCATCGACTAGGGACCGAAGAAGCTTTCTCGATCTTAAAATCAAAAGTAAGGATGCACCCTCCGAGAACACACTCCTCAGGGCGCGGTTCCACCAGTGTTTTATCACCGGCCGACTGCGATGAAGAAGCATTTTCCTTTTGGGGAACTGTTTTGGAAGTTTTTTCCATTCTTATTTGAGTTTGAAGAAGAAAGAAGATGATAGAATTTGATGCTTAAGAAGAGGTTAACAACAAAGCCTGAAAATATATTGCAGAAGAGAGGAAATTAGAAGATGGGGAAAGCTTTGAAGATTAAAGAAGGTTAAAGGTAAAGTTTGAAAGAGTGTAAGAAAATGCCTATTTATTGGATTCACGGCGACGGTTCAAAGCCACTAGTGGCGACCACCAACTGACATACATTAATACCTTGGGAAACTGTACTGACGGGACGTTCGATCACTTCCGCCGCGTACATCACGAGGGTGACATCATGACAGGTCATGGTAAAAGTTGAAGGCTCAATTCGTTTCTCGTCGTTTCACTCCAAAAACCGAGGGGACTATCTGTATACGGTTGAAATCGGGTCCACCCCATTTGTTATTAGATCGAGACCAGGAAGTTACATTGAGGGTCGTCTCGTAACGGAACAGACTAAATCGCGAGGACAAGGTACCGAGTTCGGAATCGAGGCACCTGTCGAGATCGGGGCTAATAGCGATCGAAGCCAAATGAGACAGAGCTCGAGTAAGGTCGAAGATGGCACAATAATAGAAAGGCGCTAATTATGGGATTTCCTTCTGTAATTAGAGTTATACCATAAGTAAAATTCATCTACTATATAAAGAGGAGTTCTTAATCATTTGTAAGGCATCATTCACAGACATCAGAGCAATATAATTCTCTTTCTCGCTTACATTCTTGTTCATCAGCTTGTTATATTTTTAAACTGTTTTTGCACCAATCACTTCGAGGGTACTCTAAATCGAGGGTTGAGTTCCATTCAAACACTGGTTTGCTTTATTTTACTGTTGATTACTCTTATTGATCTTCATATTTATCCAGTTGGTGTTACGTGAAATCACGTATCCTTAAAATCACATTATAAGTTTAATTGTCATCAAATTTTAAGGATAAACAATTTAGGCACTCATATAGCAGTCGGACTATGAACCATTGTCACTCGTGAGGCTTCTCGATGTAATTGATCTGAAGGAGCTCGAGCCACTCCACTTCCCTCATCATGTAGCCCTGCAGATAATTCAAATACCAGAACATCCTTCCATCCTTCGTTCAATTGATCTACCGAGGCTCTCATGCAATTGAAAAATACATCATATCTAAAGAATTTTAACTTTCTGATTCACCTTATGCATGATGCCTCGTATCAAAAGCGAATCCTTCCGTTGGGTGGTAAAGTAGATTCAAAATCATTTGGAGATAAAAACGATAGGAATCTGACACTTGAGATAAAGAAGATAGAAACCTCCAACTTCAGCTTCGTCCTATAAAATTAAAATCTAAAATCAGAAGAGTCTTACAGCTTATGATATGCTACTAACAGTTTGTTCAACATTCTTTACATATGTAAGTGTTCTTTCCCGGAACTCATTATTATGAGTAGTCATCATAGCAAATTTCTTCTTCTGAAAGTGTAAAAATCAGAAGCAGGTCTATAAAAAAGGATCTCTTTGTCATAAACTTCAGAAATGGCCTTCAAAACTGATGCAGTCAAGATGAATCCTTTCTTCATAATGTGAATATTCAAGTCCCAGAAAACATATTCACGGAACTAAACGTGACGGCTATCTTTTCACCAAGCCAAGCGGCCGCTTCCTCGTTCTGTCGCTCAATGCACGATATCATATGCGCGGTGTTAGCAACAATGCCTTCTAGGAGAGCACTATCCATAGTTCGTTTAATTTGTTCAGAACTTCTAAAATCTGTGGATGTAGCTTATCAGCAACACGAAACTCGTGAACAATACCATTCACCTCTATCCAACTACATCCCATGTCCGATTGGGTCTTTCTCTGACCCATTGATTTCCTAACTTCGATAACTCTCTCCCAGTTGCCTATAGATGCATACAGATTAGAGAGCAGTACCTCACTTCTACTGGGTCCATCAGCGTTAAGCTGCTTTATAAAATCTATGATGCTGTTACCGAGGAAAATGTTGCGATGAATTCTACAGGCACTGAGCAAAGCCCTCCATATGACTATATCAGGTTCTATCTGCATGCTCTTGACAACTTCAAGTGCCTTTTCCAAGTATCCAGCACGGCCAAGTAAATCAACATAACAGCCATAGTGTTCAATCTGAGGCTTGAGCCCCCATAAGGTCTCCATGTTATAGAAAATTGAAGAACCCTCTTCTACCAGACCTGAATGGCTACAGGCATTAAGCACGCCTATAACAGTCACTTCATTTGGATTAACATTTTCATCCAACATCCTGTTAAACACAGTTAAGGAATCCTCACCAAGCCCGTGATATGATAACCCCGATATCATACTTGTGAAATTGTGTACATCAGGTCTTGGAATTCTATTGAAAATCAATCTTGCACAGTCTATTCTCCCACATTTTGCATACATGTCAATAAGAGCAGTAAAAATATTTGAACTATATGGAATTTCATTCCTCAGAATATAAGCATGAATCCAATTTCCCTGGTCTAAGGCCCCAAGATTAGTACAAGCAGATAGAGCACAAACAAGTACAGCCTCATTAGGCCTTACCTTATCCTCACAGGCACAAAACATCTCATTTAAACAGACAAGTACCTCCATGTACCTCCCCTTTCCAGCAAAACCCGATATAATAACAGCCCAAGAAACATCATTTCGCAGTGGCATTTTATAAAAAAATTCACAAGCTTGATTCATCTCATCATTATTTGCATACCCACACACCAAACAAGTCCAAGAGAACACATCTCTTTCAGTCATTTTATCAAAAACTTTGTAGGCATTATCTGTAATCTTGAAAACCGCATACATATTAATCAATGAATTTCCTACATATAAGTTTGATTCCAGCCCATTTTTCACCACTAACCCGTGAACAATTTCTCCGTGTACAATTGATCTTTGGTGGGCACATGATGTGACAATGAAAGTGAAGGTATACTCGTCTGGATAAACCCGAATCAGGTGATCTAAATTCAAGAGTTGGCGAAAAAGACTGAAACTTTCTGAAGAATGTTGGAGTTTGGAGTAGGCTCTGATCATCAAATTCCATATTAGAATTGGGGGTGAAGGCAGAGGATAGTGAAGGAACAAAAATCTTGCTGCGTTAATCTGCTTAATATGGAGGTAACAGTGAATGAGAGAATTAACAAAAGAAGCAGTTGATGAGAGGGATTGGGTGAGTATTTGGGTATGTATTTGCTTTAGTTGAGATTTAGGTGGGCGTTGGTGTAGCAATTTAGCTAATTCTTTTCGAGTTATGTGAATATTCTGGCTGGGAATTTTGTGTTGGGAGACGGCGGGAAATGTGGTTGTTGAAGAATAACAGATTCGACATTTGGGCTTAATATAAGTCAAGTGTTTAGCTTTACGCCACGAAAACAAGCGCATTTGAAGTTTCACAAAGAATATGAAACTGGAAATCAATTAGGCGTCTCTTTG
>ML370168.1:0-32151 GCA_005239525.1 Nicotiana knightiana
CGCTCCACTGAAGGGTTAAGATCTTGCTCTACCCAATCTTATATGCAATCTAGAATTCCCTCTTCTGAGTTCAACCCTAGATTCGTAGATAGTCTTCAATTGGTGATCAAGCAATTGAATAATTAAGCACAAGATTGAATAAACAAACCAATTAAGATAAAACAATAAGAATAATTCAAGCTTCAACTACAACGTTCATGTAACACCCAAAACTCTAGAACTAATTAACTATAAAACTAAGAGAAGAAAAGAGAAGAAAAACTAAGTAGAATCCTCTTTCAACGTGGTGTGTTCCTCCGTCAAAAGTCCCCTGTCGAATCCCCCTTAATGTGATGTTTTTGGGTCTATTTATATGTTTAGGATGAACCCTAAACGTGTCAAAGACTTCTATTCCAACTTGGAAACACTTAAAACCCGTCAAAACTCGATTTCTGGCCGTCTATTTATCCCTGGCGTTTCAGCCCAAACGCCTGGCTAAGGCCAGGCAGCCCCTGGCGTTTGGGCTCTAAGGCCTGGCTAACGCCAGGCACCCCCTGGCGTTAGGGCTCTAACGCCTGGCTAAGGCCAGGCTGGGTCAGGCTGTTTGGCTCTGTCGCCCGGCTATCGCCCGGGTGTCCCCTTTCGCGTATTTTTCGACGTATTTGCATCCGTTTAGCCCCGTTTCCATTTCCAATTCACCTACACATAAAATAAACCCCATTAGGCACATACGACGTGTATTTTATCATTAAAGCACATAAAATGCAAGGTATATAATGCTTAAAATCATGAATTCTAGCCACGCATCAATTACTCGGGAGAGAGTGCATATTTAGGTCGTTGTTGAACAACATCACTCCTGACGTTAAGAGGGATCAATACGAAGGGTTTAAAGGTGGGATTAGGGATAACGAAACCTTGGGTGTGATCTAAGTGAGCTGTAATTAAAGTTAGCTAGTGTAATTCGGGAGAATATGTCTAGTATATTGTTGTAGTTACTCAGGAGAGAGTTACGACAGTCAGAGTGCTCATGATCGATAGAGAAGATTTAGGAAAATTTATGACAAACATAGCGGAAAGGAATCCGACAATAGGGGAAATCATAACCGTAGATCATTCCAATTATTGTCTACAACACGTTCTTAGTCAGTTCTATGTTACTGCATTCTCATTAAGTAATAGTTAGTTAGTAAACAACCCATTTGTTACTCAAATATCTTGGAAAGTTGTTTACGTGAAATTGTGTGAGTCTGATAGCTGTAATTGATAGGTTAATTCCCTGTGGGATTCGACTCTGGACTTGATAACCAGAATATATTTGCAGCGACCGCTTTGTCCTTTTTATAAGGCATAGTTGGGCGTCATCAACTGTTCTATGTGTCTATTTCTGTGTAATTCTGTTAAGGAAAGTAGGCTCATATGGTAGAAAATGTCATAATTGGTGGTTTCATTTAAAGTGTCTCATAGGCATTCAAACCCATAGGGAAGAGTTGGTTGTTAGTGGTTAAATGTATTTAGCAGTAGAGTTTAACACTAGGCTGGGTTGCTCTCCCCGGCATAAGCATTTCCCTGGGCCTTGATATCCTTGGAAACTTTGAAGTGTTAGGTGATTCAAAGAGAGGCATCGGCCTTGAGTAGAAATCTCTCCGTAGACTTTAATTCATTGACACTAATTACTCTCTTTGGGTTTGGTGTTTAATGACAACGAAAGGTATTCAATGTGAATCACTTACTATACGCAATCCCCAAATTAGCATGATTCCTGTAGCATATAGGTATTGTTAGTAATCTCTTCTTTTAATCTTTGCTTAGTATGATTTCCTTAAGCATGAAAACACTGTCAGTGATTGTTTTAGTCTTTGGTTGAGAATTTTTTATATGGATATAAATACAATAATGTTATTCTAATGACGTTCTCTTTTATTTTTTTGGCATGTACAAATGATTTGGGCTTGCTGAGTTCTTTAAGAACTCAAGCCTAAGTCTAGCTCTATTGTGGTCCATGGGTCTATCGTCGCTCGTCATTTGGTACTGCTGGGCTTGCCTTTTGAGGCCCAAACCTCCTAGAATCACTCTTTTTCTTTCATTTCTTTACTTACTATTTCATTATTCTTCAGTCGTAATATGTCATTGCTCATTGTTGTTTTCCAGTTTGTTATCTCTCATTATGTATGTGACAAGTATATATATTGGATTGAAGGTTTGACCTTATCTTTTAATTCATAGAATGACTTAGGCAAGCCTAAAGAACTTAGTATTAAAAAGAAGCCTTAGTTAGAACTAATTTCATATCCGCTAATCGTAGGCTGTTATTAAGTTGCATGCTTTACTAACTCTTTTTTTAAAGATTTTTGACGCCCAGAGTCTTATCAAATGCAGTTGTTCCCCTTTCAAAAAAAAATCAAAATTGTCGCGATTTTAATCTTTTAAAAGGGAATCAGCTATTTTCGAAAGATTAAGGCGTTGTTGCCCTAAAATAAAGGCTTTCAAATAGCTTTCTAGTTCAAAATCAAGATACATCTTGGAATCATTTCTTAACACTTTTACCATATTATAATGACTCAAAACTCCATGATTTAGGACACAAAAGGATTTAACTCGATTTCCTTTCTACACTTATACAAACATTTCCATCTTTCAAAGTTTTCTTTTAAGCTTATATATACTAAAACTAGTTTCCAAAAGGCTTTTCTTTAAATCCATCTTTTTTAAACCATACTCCCCCTTTGTAGAAATTATGTCCTAATATATGGTAAGCTTTACCCTTAGAACACTAGTTAAGGCATAGTACAAATAATTAATTCCAAGTCTAGTCTATGTCCTATGGAGCTACCTCAGGTAGATTTTGAGTGGTGCCTAACACCTTTCCCTTATAAGAACAAGAACCTTTACCCATGATCTCACCGGTTAGTAGACCAATAAAAAATACAACTTTTAGTAATTAAATAGGTACCCTAGTATACCTTTAAATATTAGGTGGCGACTCCCTTTCATCAACAATAGAGAAACCACAAGTTGAATCTTCTTTTGACTAGTGCAAATAGGGTTCAACAGTAGTATTATTGTTTTTCTTATGTATCATATTCATAGTAACAATTATATATTTCAAAGGGAGTACCGACCAGCTATGAATGTTACAAGTTATGAACCAACCAACAGTTGGAATATACCTAATTTTAGAGGCGTGGATCATGTTGGTCCATTCGCGAGTCATCAAAAACTCAATAATTTTCATCATGGGCTATCTACAGATTATTAATTGTAAGTTGAGAGACAAAGCTAATATTATGTTGGGATGAATTTGAGAAACTCATTATTTTATTGGTTGTGCAGTGAAAACGAGCAACATGATGGTCCTGTCTTTACTCAGTTGCCCGAAAATGATATATTGAACAGGATTTGGCAGACTAGCAGGGTGAGGAAATATGACAGTGATTATGACAACAACGTTGATGAGTCTGGAGATGATACACCCTTCCCTGATGAGAGCGACGATGATGAGGTACCACACTTTGCTGATAAGAATGAGAATGAGCAACCCAATTTGACGAGGGAGCATGTTGCCACAACTGAGCATGCTCTATATATGCAGAATTCACCTACCGTTATACCCACAGTGCACGAGTCTTATGTGTCTTTCATTCAAGGGAGATTCCCTACCTTGATCACTTGCCCAGTATGTTGGGTATGGATGCCCCCACAGGGGATCTTGATGACATTAGTACAACAATGTGGGAGGAATTTACACCAATAGAGCTCTATAAGAATATGCTTTTTGCTGGCAAGTCATGCATTAGCAAGGCAGTGCGAATTTACAGCATAAAAACTATCGTGAGATAGAGATTATTGAGTCATATAAGCAAATATACAAGGTTGTTTGTCGTAGATGGGATTAAAGTTGTAAGTGGATATTGTGTGCAGGAAAGTTACAAACTAATATGTGGATCGTGGGGAAACACATTGGAAAGCACACTTGTGATATGGACACATTCAATGGGAATCATGATTTGATTTCTCTGGTCTTGATTCCACACATTGAATCGTCCATAAAGTATCAGGTGAAGGAGTGCATAACATTATTTGTGCAGGTATATGGGTATACCATTACCAAAAGAAAGGCACTTCTCGGGCATAAGCGTGCGTTTGAGCTTATTTATGGAAATTGGGATAAGTCATTTTCCACTCTACCAAGATACATAGCTGCTTTGCAACACTTTAACCTCGGGTCTGTTGTTGATGGAAGATTGATCGGAGTCCTAACATTCTATAACGCATATTCAAATATGTGTTCGGGGCATTTACACCATCCATTGATGGTTTTGTTCATTGTCGGCCGGTAATCTCCATAGATGGCACACATGTATATGGAAAGTATGATATAAAGAGGTTGATTTCCGTTGCAATAGATAATAATGGAAGCATATTTCCCCTCGCATTTGCTATTTGTGCAAATGAAAGTCGAGAGACTTGGACATGGTTTTTAAACTACTTGAAGGAGCACGTTGTGAGACAACGTTCAGGTATTTGTCTAATATCTGATCGGCATGGTGGATTTTAAGTTATGTTCAGACTTTGGATGCAGGGAAGGAGTCGTACTCCTATCATGTTACTGTGTTAGGAACTTGAAGGCCAACTTCCAGTGGGCTCGCCGACAAGAGCTTACATGATTTAATGTGGATGGCTGCAATAGACCATCAAGAGTGTAAATTTAGAATGCGATTGGAATTGATTAGGAAGGAAGACCGAAGGAGCTTATCATTGGTTGATGCAACATAAGCTTGATGACTTTGCATAAGGGTGGTGGCAGAAGATGGAGAATTTTGACTACAAATGTGTCAGAGTCTTTCAACGGGTTGTTGAAGTCTGCCTGTGGATTCCCTGTAACTACCATGGTGCGGATATCATTCAAGCAAATGGCAGAGAGGTTTTTTGAAAGGTCCCACAGTGCATCATCCTTGTTGAAAAACTGTGTTCAATGTATGCCACAACTGATGAAATGATTTGAGAAATATAGGAAGCAGGCATAGTGGCATACATATTTTTAATATTGCAGTGATCAAAATATTTTTGAAGTTCGCACCGGTTTGCATCAAAACTACGGTAATAATACCCACACCATCAATGAATCCAGATGATTATGTTCATGTGGGAAATGGTCAATTTATCACTTGTCATGCTCCCATACCATGAAGTGCTTTTAACATACTGGTTTGCAGTGATGAGCTATGTTGATAAAGAATATAGTGTGGCTGCATACGTATACATCTATAGAAGCCGCTTCCAACCAGTGGGTTCTGAGCATTATCGGCCAACGGAACCATTTAAAATGGTGTCTAACAAGGATTTTGTGTGTCGCCGGCAAGTGTAAAAAAGAACGTGAATATGAAACTAAATGGATGTTAGTGATACTGTTTATACACGTAAATATGGTATATGTTCCCAAATAGGACAAGATCGCCGTAAATGTCCTACAAACGGTTTGGGAATCGGTGGCAATTCAGCTCCTGGTGGCAGTTCATCCAATGTTGGAATTTTTCAAACAAAAAATTAGTTTTTTGTAGCAGATAGTTGTATTAAGTGTCTGTAATGGTGCGTGCTTGCAATATTAATGAAATAAAGTTATGTTATCAATAATCTTAACTCTAATTGAAATTTAGCATTGAAGATTCGATACAATACTTAAAAATAACTTGAAGAAATAAGTAACGATTTTCATTCGCCATTATCGTACCTATCGGGCATTATTTCATCGTTACTTTTGTCGATATCTTTATTGCCATTGTCTTCATCTTCTTCGTCAACGTCTTGTTCACATCCGTACGGATCGAGGGCATCATAATCTAGGCCCCAGTTATCACACATTATTTTATTTCATTGTTATCATCAATAAGACCACTTGCTTGATTTCTACAATAATATGGCACTCCTACGTCCAACGTCTGTGGTAGAAATTTTGGTAGTCCTTCCCACTCTATATTTGATGGGAATACAGGATAATCAAGGTCACTATGAAATTTTTCATTCTCTAATAAAGCCCAATATTTTCCTCCATTCCTTGGAGGTAGTTAAGATCATCTAGTATACGATGAACGGCTAGCGCATTTTCCATCTCTAAAATCTCCTTCATCAAATGTCGAATAACTTCTTATCCATATTTGTATATATTAGATTGGAACGTTGCATACAATGCTTATGGTACAACTATACCATGCCAAATGGCATGATACTTCATAATCACCCCCTTTTGAGTGTAGGGGAACCCATTATAGTTTTTCGCACCAAATTCGCATACCTTCAGGCTTTGTAGAATGTGCTTCCCCCTCAATAATCTGCCATACAATTTTGAGATCAATATGTATATTGATAGGATTAATTTCCAAGAGTCGTAAAACACCATACCACCTGTTATTCACCAAATCTGTATAGCAACCTAGCATGTTGTTTTCAAGGTAGGGATCGATTTTTTTATGACGTGTTCCATGTGGATCTTTTGAACTTCATTCACTCTTTTGACTTTTATAACCACTTATTAAATATAAGTGGCATTTTTTAAACGGTTGTTGAAATGAATAACTAAAAATTTTGTTCTACTTTAAAAGAACCAAATAGGAGGTAGTTCAACATGACGCATGTGCAATACACGTTATCTTGTCTTGTCGACCTGAATAATCTTGCACACACTTATACCGTAAAGAATCTTTTGTATGTGAAATATAACGCATAAATAATATATGTTATGTGTCTTGTCTTGTCGACCTGAAAAATCCTGCATGCACTTATACCATAAAGAATCATTTGCACATGAAACATAACGCATCAACAATATGCGTTATGTGTCTTGTCCTGTCAACCTGAAAAACTCTTCACGCACTTGTACGGTAAAGAATCCTTTATACATGAAAAATAGCGCATCAACAATATGTGTTATGTGTCCTGTCTTGTCGACTTGAAAAAGCCTGCACGCACTTGTGTCGTAAAGAATTATTTGTACGTGAAACATAGTGCATCATCAGGGAGCGGCATGTAGAGTTTTTATGGGTCAGCTAGTTCAGTTTTCACTTCAAGCTTTGCACGATGTTTCAGGTACTCATGGGTCTCAGAGAACCCGTACTGCACATTTCCCACTACCACGTCAGCAGAAAGGTTGCTTTGAGTGTGGAGATACCATCCACATGGTGAGAGATTGTCCTAGACTCCGGATATGTGTGTCATAGCGGAGTATTCAGGCGAGTAGGGGCGCCCAATAGGGGGAGGCCCGGCCCGTTGATGTATTTCATATAGTAGGCTTAAGGCTGCTGCGCCAGATGATATCATACAGGTATGTTTTTGATTTGTTATAGAGAAGACCATCGGTATTTTGTTTCAATTCTGCTTATCGAGGTGAGTTCCCCTATTTGTTGCTCGACATATGGGTGAGTTAATGACTTAGTATTATGCTTATTTGTTTGCCCCTGGGAGATTTTATGAGTGGTAGCTCGTGTCAATCATTTGTTTTTATTCATTATTGAGAGTTACGAGACTAGAAGTGAATTCCTATTATCCATTATAGTAAGTTTTGATGTGATTCCTGAGTAATTTGGTTATGATCTATGATTTAGATGCTCCACCGGTGTGGGAGCCAGTACTTGTTGTAATTTTGTTGACGGAATTGAACTAGTGGAAGGTTTTCGTTGGTTTGATGTGTATCCTACTGTGATTCAGAGTTTAGGGTGGGACCCTTGCAATGTCATGTGATTTGATATGTTTGAGCCGGGATGCGAGCCATGGTGGAAGTTATATCAAGATGAGATCCTTGTGATTTGTTCATATACTTTAACTTTTCCTTGTAAATTGATTCGTAGAATAGTACTGATAGAGAGTTGTGCCTGTCGGGCTTGATTGATAGTTCTCTTATGTGTTTCTCTTTACATATTCAGTCATTTTCGTTTTGTGCTTCTTGAGCTTTAACTTATGGGGTGTGTGCCCGATGACGTTAGATGTGCCTTGTTGATTTGGGTGTATGGTATAAGGTCTTCATGTTCCTTGCATCATTGTCGGCGTTGTGGAGTTTTGAATCAGGGCTATAAGGGATATGAGGCTAATTGTCAGTGTTGGGGTTGATTCGGGCAACTATTGTGATCAAAAATGTATTATGGGCCTATGCGTGATGTGTCACGTTGTGTGGTTGTACCTTGTGGGTGTAGGCATAGGTTATTGTAGCTGGTTGAGAGTGATATCAGGTGTGAACGAAGAATCGAGTCTTTTGGAGATATTAGTATTGGTGGAAGGGATAAATTATAGTTGAGATGGTGTCGTCAGGTTTATGTGGATTGGGGTGATGTGGGGTCACCCGCGGGTGTATGTTGGATGAATTCATTTAGTGATTTGATGACTTCGGGACAATTCTTGGCACGTTCGAGGACGAACATTTGTTTAAGAGGGGAGGATGTAATGACTCGGCCGGTCATTTTGAGAAATAATGTCTCGTTCGGCGGCATAAGGTTTTAGAATCTTCGTATTATGTGTTATGACTTGCATGCGTAGTCGAGTTCAGTTATTGGATGATTCGGAGTCAAATTGGAAGAAGGATTCTAGTTTTGGAAGCTTAAGCGGTAAGAGTTGACCAAAATTTGACTTTTGTGTAGACGACTCCGAAATGACATTTTGATGATTCCAATAGCTTCATATGGTGATTTTGAACTTAGGCGTGCGCCCGGTTTTGGATTTGGAGGTCTGTAGAGTAATTTGAAGCATTTCGGCGAAAGTTTGAAGTTGTGGAAGGTTGAGAGGTTTGACCAAGAGTTGACTTTGGTAATATGGGGATCGGAATGCAATTTCGAGAGCTGGATTAGCTCCGTTATGTCATTTGGAACTTGTATGCAAAATTTGGCGTCATTCTGGGTTGATTTGTTATGTTTCGGCACGAGTTTTGGAAGTTAGAAGATTTGGAAATTCATGAATTCGATTTGTGGTGTGATTCCTAGTTTCAATGTTGTTTGATGTGGTTTGAGTCCTCGATTAGGTCCGTGTTATGTTTTAGGACTTTTTGGTATGTTTGGTTGAGGTCCCGGGTGCCTCGGGTGTGTTTCGGGGTGAGTTTTGAACGAGTTTGGGCATTTCGGCACTCTGATGTTGTACTGGAACTTTTGGAAGTGCGGGAGGCACGTTTTGGAGTGCTGAGGCAGAAGAAAAGTGCTGAGGCAGAAGAGAAAGTGTTGCGGCAGAGGAAAAAGTGTGGACCACAGAGGAAAAGTGCGGACCGCACAATTATTCTCGCGGTTGCACTTTAGGGCTTCAGCAGGATCGATGGTCCGACTTCGGAAGCTTATATCTTTTAATTCATAAAGAATTTGGAGATGATCCAAAAACAAAAGTTTTAGTACTTTGTGTCTAGTTTCAATGAGGTAAAGAAGTCATCATTTGGACATTTGTACAGAGAAGCCAATTTACTAAAGTATGGTAGTGCAAATTTTGCTGAAGTGCCGCTGCACAATTTGGATCGCGGCCGCAGAGCCTGGGATGTGCGATCGCACCAAAATTGTGCGGTCAGCACTTTGGAGGTCAGATGTGGTACTATATAAATGAGGGTTTCACCTCATTTTTTATTTTTTTGGACCTAGAGAGCTCGGTTTGTGGCAATTGTTCGTGGGTTTTTCAAGAAAATCATCGGGGTAAGTGATTCTAACTTAGTTTTTGGTTATATTACATGAATCCATTGTTATTTTCATCATTTAAATAATGATTTGATTTGGAAATTTGGGGGAAAATTGTAAAAACTTCTTAGACTAAATTTTGGGGCTTTGAAAGGCGATTTGAGGTCGGATTTGAGTAATTCTTGTATGGTTGGACCCATTATCGAATGGGTGTTCGAATTTTTGTAATTTTGGTCGGGTTTCGAGGTGCGTGCCTGGGGGTTGACTTTTGGATTGACTTTTTAGTTTTAATTAATAATCGAATCTTTATTATCCGCGGTAGTTTCTTATGAGTTTTATTTGTGCTTTGAAGTTATTTTTTCAAGATTTGAACCGTCCGGAGGTTATTTGACTCGAGAAGTTAATTTTAGAGAAACGTTCTATCTTCTTTGAGGTAAGTGTCTTGCATAACTTCGTGTTAGGGAACTGCCCCTTAGGATCTGAGTCTTCTATGCTAATTGTATCATGTAAAGCCCGAGTACGTGAGGTGACGAGTACGTGCTCGGGATTATTTATGGAAAGTTGACCTTTTAGGGCTCTTAGGTCGTTATGTTCACTAAATATGAAGTTGTTTTGCCATGATTGAGTTCCCATTTACTAGTTTTTACCTCTACGTGTTTAATTGGAATTAGTTGCTTCATGAACCACTCTTATTGCTTATTTGACTCTTATGTGACTTAACTAAAGTTGTTGCCTTTTCTATTGCCATGCTATTCCTCCCTAGTCGTTTCTCCTTAATTCAAAGTATCATTATCTGTCTGTAGTTGTTCAACCTTAATTGAGGTTTTGATTATCTTTTCGCTATTTACCCTTATTTGAATTGTTGTATCTCCTTCGTAATTGCCCAACCTTAAAAGAAGTTTAGATATCCTATATCTTAGATAACTTGACCTTATTTGAATTATTTGACTCGTGTTATCTCCTTTTGTTGAATTGTATCTTGTGGGGTCGTTGTTACATATTATTTCTCCCCTGTTGAATTTTTCTTATTATGTCCAGTTTTCTCTACTATGTTTATTCCTTATGAACTAGCTCTACAGTTTCTTTGTGATCGAAAGCCTTGAGTTGATTTACTTGTCGTACTTTGTGTCATTGTCATTGTTGCTGTTATACTCGGTGTTGTGATGCACGAGGTTTCTGTCGTGCGGTTGTCATTGTGATGCACGAGGTTTCTGCTGTGCAGTTGGGGTTGTGTTGCGTGAGGTTTCTATCGTGCTAATGTTACTATTGATATGTGCACATGCGGCATGACAAGGCGGGCTATATATATATGGGTTGCACATGTGGAGAGACAAGGTGGGAATGTTATTATGCGTGTGTGGCGAGACAAGGCGGGCATTTACTTTATTATTTCACACGTGGCGAGACAAGGTGGGCTATGTTAGGGATTGATTTATGATGACTTGTGATGGACTGGGGGCCTTCTTGTTGTTGATAATTGGGTATTGGCGTACCTATCTGTGTAAATTTTATCTTGTGAAACATTGTGGGGAAACATTCTTACGTGTTGTCCATTTTCTCTATACTTGCTAGCTGGCATGAACTATGTTAGGACACTTGCACAAGCATACACATAGTTAATCACTCCTATCGGTTTAAGAGGATGAATCCTGATATTGTTGAGTATTGATGCACACCCTTGTTTACTTGCCTTCTATGTGGAAATAGCTCTATGGGCACAGGATGCCAAGTGCTTAGGGTCCCGGAATTAGGACCTGTGAATTGTGAATATTCTGAGGTTCGATACCTCGTGAAGGTTATTGGCTAAAACCTGATGTGAAAGCGGTCGTGTTTGTTGAGTTGTTACTTGCCTTTCCTTTATCTGCGATCACCAAATTTTAAACTGTGTTCCGCTCATTCTACTGTGTCATTATTACGGTGTTCTGATGTTAGTTGTTACTTTCTTTTTTTTTACTGCATCTACCATATTATTTTGTCTTATGCGCAGTCTTTATATAGGTATCGTACTATGTTGTTTCTACACTTATACTTTTTCATGTTATTAGTCCAGTAGGTATATTGATTGTTCCTCGTCACTACTCCACTGAGGTTAGTCTTGATACTTACTGGGTACCGCTGTGGTGTACTCATACTACACTTCTGCATAATTTTTGTGCAGATCCGGGTATTTTCGAAGTGAATTGATCATTAGATAGTTGTGCGGATTCTTGCTGTGGAGACTCAAGGTAAACCTGTTGCTGTGTTCGCAGACTTCAGAGTCACCTTCTAATTTGTATTAGACTGTTTATCCTTATTTCGAAACAGTTGTATTTAGAGGTTCTAGCAAACTCTGTAGAGCTTATGACTTGTACTACCGGTTTTGGGATTGTGAATTTGTATAGAGACTTCAAATTCTAAATTGTTAGATGTTAGTTATATATTGTTGTTATTTCAGTTAAATGTTAGGCTTACCTAGTCCCTAAGACAAGGTGCCATCACGACACTCAATGAAGGAAAATTTGGGTCGTGACATATACAAATCAAATTACATATCAATATGTCCCACATCCTGTATGCTTTAGTGCATTGGCTGGCCTGAGGCACATACCATCCCAACCGGCTACGCTATCCGGATCATCCTCATCCTATCGCCTCTTTATCTAAGGATGCACTGCAGCATGGTCGTCCTAAAGGCTAGCAGGATCAGTAGACGCGTCTATTGGGACATCAGTAAGCTACAAAATATTAATAGATTTTAGTATATGATATATAGAATAGTAACAAAATAGTTTTAAAAAATTAATAGTCAAAATAGTGTCTCAACTGGCTCCTGAATAAGATCATGTGTCTCCGGCAATCGAGTATCACACACTGTGGCCTCTGTGATAGGTCAGCAAAATATTTAAAAAAATATAAAAAAATTAATTATTACTAACTAATAATTAAGGTCAAATAAATTTAATATAATGGTAATACAAACAAACCTGCGTCTGAGTGCTCACACAATGCTCTGGGGGAACTCCGACATGCACTAGACTAGATGAAGGTTGTGACAACTCCACCAGATATGATGTCTCCCTCTTTCTTCCTGGAGTATCCTCAGCATCCCTCTATGAAGAGCCATTACTCAGCCGTCTACCACTCTTCACATATCGCACCGGATGATCCTTTGCACGCCTCGATGAGCCTGGAACATCAAGAAAATACCGATCATAATCAAACGTCATAATGGTGGTGCCCACGATCAACAATAGAGATGTCGCGGTCAATTGTGAAGTCCCTGGTGAGAGCAATCTGAATGTAGGCATATCATCACCAGCATCGTGTGGCTCAGAAAAGTCACCCGACATATCATTGCTAATATCCTCCACGGGTACCTCAACGCCCCTTGCTGGGGACCCCGTACTCGCTGATCACCACGACAACATGGTCCAACCCTTCCTCTCTAGCCATGCGTGGCACGTCTACCACGTGATTGGGGAACACTTGGTCCATGATGGTAATCTTCAGGAGGCATATACGCAATCAAATCCTAATCACGCATCCTCTCGGGCAGCTCTGAATGTGTAAGCAGCAAGATGAGCAACCTGACGACCCCAATCATGCACAAATGAGGCTCTATCGCCTACATGCTGCTACATCTGTAGGCCCATCAGGTAGAAATGGTGTGAGTCAATAGCCTACATAGCATATAACATATTAATCAAGGAAGGATGTTAAGGAAATCTAACACGATAAGTAAGTATATCAAATAAAACCAGTGTCTCATGCCTCCCGATGTATGGAACATACCGACCACCCTCCCGATGAATGCGATTACCGATCAAAGTGTGAGTAACACGGAGATACCAAGCCATGTACTCATGCTCCCCGTTAACACGGTCATGTTGAGGGTATGGCGGAATCAAGCCTAATCTCTGATCTCAATCCTCTATTTGGGCCTCTAGCCAGGCCAAGTATGCATGGTCAACCCTGTTGCTATCATCCCGCTCATAATGTGTGGAATGCCATCTGGGAGGAGAAGGTATAAGTGGTCGATGAACAAACTGTCGTGGCACTCGTCTGGTCACATGATGCTCGTCTATAAAAAGATATATCAGTGGGACCTCATACATCCATACAACTCGACCGCCTGAGCAATAATCTGGAAAACACGCGATGAGCTCGTCGATGTATAGCCTCCAAATAAACTATTTATTAAATACAAGAATAGTTAGTAAACTCAAGACAGATCAAGCATTACCAAACAAACTTATTCAAATATTTTACCTGAGCATCTTCAAGTAGATCTAACAGATCCCTATAATAAGGGAGATGATGTTGAGCCTCAATCTCAAGGGTGTGGCCTCGCCTATCTACCCATCTCCTAGAACGTGGTAGAAACAGCGGCGATGGTGCATTTGGATCTAGGTCATGGTGGGGCCTAGATCTGCATGAACCACTCCCAAGCCCAAACCTAATATTGAATGTGGACGTAAATTTGAGTAATTTTTACTATCTGTATGATAATCATGAAAAGAATTGATAATATTATCACCTGCAGTAGCGGAAACATTCGACGACGTCTCTCACGGTACCCATGGACACCCTGCACAAGTGCCTATAAAGGTAGGCTAGAATAGCTCCACCCCAGTTGTATGCAGGTAAGTCATCTAGCCGCTCTAGCTGATGTAAGAACCGCGGGCTAACAAGGTTTTTCGAAGTGTTCGGGAAAAGAAAACCACCAAACATCATCTATATCAATAGCCTCGACTTCCGCTCAATAACTTCAAATGGTGAGTCATATGTGATCTCCTCATGCAGCGCCTCCAAATGCTACCTAACATGCGATAACTGCAATCGACTAATGCCACTCATAGAAGTCGGATCTGCCGGGTGGAATCTAGTAAGCCTTTACCACATCCGTAGATAGTTGAGCCTCCTATAATTCCTAAGAGCGGGCGGGTAGGGACAACCAAACCATCAACGGGCAACCCGAATAATACCTCCACGTCCTGTAGCGTGATGTCGCCTCAATGATAGGCAGATGATATGAGTTTCAAGTCTCCACCGCTCGATCAGAGTCATGATCAAGGACCAGTCGAACTACAACCGCCTGACCTCTACAATCCGGTAAAACAAATTCGCTAAAGTCACGCGATTATACGAGGATGAAGTGGGTAGTCCCTAATGAACTCCCAAAATGTCAATACGTCTGGGGTGGAAGGTTTGGGACAGAAACTGTTAATCCGAGATGTGTGAAGATCTATGGTCCCCCCGGAGCAAAAGTAGCACTCGAACAACAGGTCCAGGATGCACAAACGGACGATCCATAAGGATGTCTGTAAATTGAATAATATTAATTAAAATATTATTCTCTTGTAATCGTTTAACGTCTCGAAATATATTTTGATATTATTATATTAATATTTAATTCATAAATTTGTATATTATTACTTAATTTGATATAAAGTATTTATTTATATGTTAATTTTTTGGATTTTACGACTAAAATTTGACATGGTTTTGTTTGTACTGTCAACTTTTTTTTATATTTATTCGTCATTACAAGAAAATTAAATATTTAATTCATTAAATTATCGAGATAGTTTTAATATTTATTTTTATAAAAATTACTATTAAGTATTTATTGCGTTCATAACGATTTATACCTTAATTTTTTACTTCTATAAAAAAATGGCACTGTCTCTTTTAAAAATCTTATTCGTCATTAAGATAATACTAGATACTTAATTTGTTTAACTAATTGATATTATTTTTAAAAATTACTATTAAGTATTTATTTCGTTCGTAATACTTCGTATGTTAATTTGTTATATTTTACACAAAATACCGACAACGTCTCTTTTATACTGACAACTAATTATTTTATGATTCATATCTATTTATACATTTAATATATGCTTACTATCGATTAATATTTAATCTATAATTGATTACTCTAACCGGGTATGTTAATGAGGACACGTAATTATTGTTCTACACTAAAGAATATAAAAGAACACTAGAGGCACATTACTCTAAATGACAATAAATAACATCAGTTAACATAAATTATAATTTATTTACAGTTCTACTACACTAAAGGATATCACCAAAGGGAACTAAATAATGCTAAAGTCACATATTATTGTTGTACAATTATAAAAATAATCACAAGTAACACAAAATATTCAACACTATATAACAAAGTTATAATAAACAATTTTGATACAAATTTCCTAAACATTAAACTAATTCAAATACAAAAATGAAATAAAATTCCCAAAACGAGCACAAAATCATAGAATACATCACTGCCAACTAATTGCAATATATATATATATATATATATATATATATATATATATATATATATATATATTACTAAAAGAGTCTTTTGAAATACCTATTTTTGAATTTTTTTGAACGGAGTAAAAATGACGCTTTGACAACCAAATCGTGCGCTAAGCGAGTTTCACTCGACGAGGCAGCCTTGGATCGAATTTTAGATCGATAAAATATGACCATCACAAGATTTTGGGGNAATTCATGACTGTCTTTTCACGTTCGAGTATAGCGTTGTAATTCATGTGCTATACGTAGTATTTTAAAAACGTTGACCGCCTTTTCAAACAAAGGCATAACGTATATAATTCATGTGCTATACATAGTGTTTTAAAAACGTTACCGCTTTTCCAAACTAAGGCATAGCGTATGTATTTCATGCGTCATACCTTAACGGAGAAACTTACCGTTAAGATATAACGCATGTAACTTAGACGTTATATATATAAAAATTTTGTCAAGTCTTTTTTCACCTATTTTGGTATTTTGAGTTCATAATTACAACAGTTAGGTTCCGGACTCGATTATACTTGCCCTATCAGCAATGATAAGAATTTGTACCTTCTACAATTTTTCCCAATAATGGATTAATTACTTTATGTATAATATAATATGAAACTGAGATGAGATTAAATATACCAATATAACATGAATAGTACATACTCATATAATGGACTCTAACTTATTTAAAACTAAACCATAATTATTCATGTCGCTTTTTTTCCAATCTCAATTCATAGAGATAAGACGTCTGAATAAATTGTTTGAAAGTTCGGTTGGCTTCGTTTAAATACTCCCTTCATTCCATTTCATGTATACACTTTTAGAATTTATAATCTTAAATATATTTATGGTATTTTTGTGATTATAAATTATATCATTTAAGGATAAAATGAAAATATTGAATCATTTTCAAATATTAAAAATGAGTTATTCTCTTGAAACAGACTACAAAGGAATCAGTGAGACATAAAATAAAACAGAGGGAGTAACTCTTTTAGTTGGCGAATTTTAGTCAACGGAAAAAAAAGTGCCACAACTTTGAGCAATCGAGATATGAGTGCACTCCCTCGCTATACTTATTTCAAGTGCACTTGGTCTTGTCGTATCCAAGTTTGACAATGAAATAATCACGACAAACTTTGGGTTTTTATAATTTGCGGCAAATCAGATCTAGAAAAACTTCGACCAAATTGTAAGTAGACGCTGGGTCAGCTGCAATGCAACTTGTCAATCACTTTCTCGAGTGGACGAGCTATCTTTTAATGTTAGAAAACTTAACCTAAATAAGTATATATCAACCGCTGAAACCAAAAATAATATCTATATATATATGTCAAATACATAAATAACCCATTCAATTTGACACTATTTTTCATTTTGGCACTCTATCTCAATCTTGTTCCATTTTTGCCCTCCAACCCTATTTCTTATGTTTCACTTTAGCACAAAAGCTAAAACTAGTGCAAAAAATATAGCGCGTGTGTATACACAAATTTAAGGTGTAATAAAAATCCAATTAAATGTTGCCACCTATTTTTTCATCCATATCAAACGGGTCAATACTAAAATACCCGAACTCGATCGTATTTGGATAAAATTAAGGTTACTTCTTATTTTTTCTCTGTCACAAATCCCTACCAGACTAATAGTACCCTAAGCTCCTTCCCAAATTCATAATCGCACATGATGAACTCATCGATTATTGGTGGTTTCTTCATCATTTGAAGACGAGAATCACATTTCATCAACTATTTCTTCGTATTCATCAACATTCGAGACGAGACTGATTTGAAGAGTAGTTTTGATTGTTGTTGGCTTTTGGCAGCTTTGTTACTTCTGAAAGTTGCAAACTTAAGTTGTGTATTTTGAAAGAGTTGGTTTTGTGTAAAGAATGAAACTTTGGCATCTGACAGCTGAAGTGTTATGTTTTTTGGTAGCTGATTTGTGCTTTATTTGAACTTTATTCAATTCTTGCAATAGCTGGTTTTGTGTAAAGAATAAAACTTTGGCATCTGGTGTTTGAGACATTTTTAACATTCTGAAGCTTTTTGTGTTTGTTTATTGTTTGAGGCTTGTCAATCTGAAGCTTAAAAATTTCATTCTCCTGCAATTTTGCTGCGTAGCAGTCCTACGAACTAAACCCACAAGAAAATTAATCAAATTAAATAAACGAACAACAAAATTGCAAAAGTTTGAAGCTTTCTGGATGGCTAGGTATGAAATCGGCAGATGAAAGCTTTGAAACTTTGAGGATGACGATGGGGCAACAGTAAATGGGGAAGAAAATAATAAAGATGAAATAATGGGGATGGAAGTTGGGGGATTAAATATGGGGCCAATAGTAATTAGAAGGAATTTTGCCAAAAAATAAAAATTCGGCCTCACGCGCCTACCAAGCATCAAGATTGTCACTATCATCAATATCGTCACTATCATCAATATCGATCTCATCAAGAAGAAAACCTTTAGGCTTGTTATCCAGGAACTTGTTCAGAAATACCGTAATGAAAGGAACATAGGAGTTTGTCGCTAGGTATTTGACCAAATAGGATCGTCCAGTTCCTATAGAACCTATCACTAAAATACCCCTAGAGGGGGATAAGGCTAAGCGGAGCGAAAAGGGTTTTCCATGAGATGGGAAATGAAAACGATTTTCCCCACACGAAGTTTGTGAATAAGTGATTGTCTGATAATGAGCAAGGAATATCCGTCTTTCTGCTAAACAGGATGGATTGAACTCATAATTCATTAGATGCTTTTTATGAATGTCAACTAAGTATCGTAAGTAAATTGCTCCCGGTTGTTNATCACACTATGTGACTAGTACGCTTCCGTGTTAAAGTGAAACATAAGAAATAGGGTTGGAGGGCCAAAATGGAACAAGGTTGAGATAGAGTGCCGAAATGAAAAATGGTGTCAAGTTGAATGGGTTGTCTATGTATTTTCCATATATATATATCCAACAAACAACAACAACCCAATAGGATCCCACAAGTGGGGTCTGGGAGGGTTGAGTGTACGTAGATCTTACCCCTATCCCGGAGGGATAGAGAGGCTATTTTCGGGAGACCCTCAGCTCGGAGACAGTAGGTCCGTAACAATAATGAAAACCTGAAAAATAAAATTAGCAATGTAAAAGACAATAAATAAGTAGAAAGGACAAACTGTGAAAGACATAAAAAATGTGAAACATAACAAAACTCGCTAGCACTCCTACACAAAACACTATCAGACTAGCCTGCACAACGAGAAGACACGCTCGCTACGCCTAACCTACAACCATAATGCTCGACCTCCACACCTTCATATAAAGGGTTATGTCCTCGAAAATCTGAAGTCGTGTCATGTATTTCCTGATCACCTCGCCCCAATACTTTTTACGCCGCCCTCTACCTCTTCTCGTACCTGCCAGATCCAACCGCCCACACCTCCTAACCAGAGCATCAAGGCTCCTCCTCCGCACGTGCCCGAACCATCTAAGCCTCTCTTCCTGCATCTTGTCATCTAAAGGAGCCACACCCACCCTCCCTGAATGTCCTCATTCTTATCCATCCTAGTGTGCCCGCACATCCACCTCAACATCCTCATTTATACTACTTTCTCTAGATAGGTAAAATTTTGATTGTCCAACATGTTTACCGTGAAAATAGTAGTTACAATTATATTTGATTCTGTGGTTCTAAAAATATGTGATATATTTTAACACCGGTTGTTAGGCAATATATGGTAAGTGCAAGTTAGGAAAATGAGATAAGGGCAAAAGATAATGGGGTTAAGCAAACCGAACAGTTATGATATCGGGTCTCGAGATGGCCGAAGCTGAGCCTCGAGGTTGAGCGAGTATGCTTGATAGGGGATGCCCAATGAAGAAACAACAATATGGAGGGCCTTGAAGGTAGCCTTTTATGATCAATGATAAGTAATAAATGAAGAACAATTAATGAACACAATAAATGGAAATCAATAAATCAACGGAACAATTGTAGAGTATGTTTAAGTTAGAGAGCAGAGAATGTTCTTGTTCTTGTATTGAATATCATCTGTGTGATTAAATGACAAGGTCCCCTTTATATAAGAGGGGTAATCCCAACATATTACTTGTGTAATTATTACAAAGAAATGCAGCTGGTACAGCTATTTAATGTACGGTGCAGACTTGGTCAACTCTAGCCACGTGCCTGTTAGGAATTTCCCACCTTCTCATGGCCGTCTCCGATTTATGCCGCTCCGAGGTCGAGCGTGGGGGATCCTCGATACGCTTCCTCGGTGTGGAACCTCGAATTGTGCCTCAATCCCTCTGAAGACGGGCTACGGAATGCCATAATGATCATCTCTCTGATTTTAGTCGTATACAGATAATCCCCGCATTTCTTAGAATGAAATGATAAGAAACGGTCTTGAATTCTTGCCTCTTCGATACTCCCATTATGACGCCAGCCTTGTCAGAACATTAAATGACATGACATAAAGGCTGCAGTACTTTGATATTATTCCTGCGGAGTTCTTGCCATTTCCTGAGAAATGGAATTTCACACGTAAGTGTTACGTTGCATTTTGTCATTTTTGTTCATAGTGGAGTCGAACTCCGTAAGAATGTTTTCTTCATTTCTCCGCAGCGATCCCGTGCTTGCCACATGAGGTCCCCGATCTGGCGAATTGGACTCGAAAATTGGAAGCTTGCTCAACCTACGATGAACACAAGTGGCGAGACCTGTCGAAGGGTCGATGGGAAGCAAAACACCACGGTATGTGTTGTGTGGTTGCTTCTTTAAGGGATGCTCCTTCTTTTTTGTTTGATAATTCTTTGCTGCAGCCATTTCTGATTTCTCTGAAGTGAGACCATGCCCTCTCGAGTAGGGGAAGGGACCTTCGGCTTCGGAGCCGGAGAAATACAATAAAAGTAAGGGATCCTCGAGAGACGAAGATGCTCATAGTGAGGCAGGGCCTGCCCGGAGGCATAAAAGAGATGCAACCGTAGAGGAAGATCATGTGTCCATTGGTCGGCATGTGACCATCGACGCAACAGAATAAAGTGACCACACATCGATGGCTGGGACCAGGAGTTCTCTCGAGGTAGCTGATCCTGCCGAAATCGAGGTCTCTAGCCTTGGGAGAGCGGTTCCTCCTTTGCCACCGTCTTCTACCCCCATCGAAGGTACTTCGAGGGATAAGGATCTTTTTCCGCTATCTTCTTCTCCCGTCTAAGGTACTTCGAGGGGTGCTCGGGGCCAGGGGCCGCCTAAATCAAGTGGAGCCTCAAGCGATCACGTCCCCTTCCAGGGTGGTTTAACTGGGGCCGATGAGACCAAGCCAGTAGACGCATGCTCGGCGTTCGAGGAGGCTCAACGGCTCTGTTCTGTGGTGACCTTTGGTGATCTTTGTGGTTTTCTTAGCTCTGTGTTTTCATTTTCTAACTGAAGCTTCTTTTTTATAGGCCTTTGACAAGCTTAAGTCCGAGCTGCTCCGTTACAAAGCCAGGTTGCGGAAAGCCTCGGGCAAGGAGAAATCTCTCAGGCTTTTTTTTGATAAGAAAATAAGAGAGTTGACATATCTTGGATCAGAGATGAATCGAAGCCGATATTATGAAGGCAATCTCGAGAAACATGTAATCTTTATTTTGAGGGGGGTACATGTCTCTTTTCCCATCTTCGAGAGCTAATGTTTGATATTTCAGTTGCAGAGAAAGATGGAAGCGCTTGAACGCCTCTGGGGTGAAGTCGGCCAGATTAATTCTGAATGCAATGCTTTGAGGGCCCAGATAGACGCTTATGTTACGTTCGAAAAGAATGCTTTGGCTAAGGCTTCCGCTCTCGAGATACAGCTTCGGAATGCCTGAAAAAGCAACTCGATCCAAACGAGCAGAATCGCTGAGCTCAAAACAGATCTTTTGAAGATGAAGGCCAAAGTAGTGGATGCTCAAGTCGAAGACGAAGGGTTCCGAGTAAAGGCCGATAAGAAGGTGGCCGTTTACTTAAAAGATGCTGTTGAAGCTCGGGCAAAGTTGAGGGGGGCATTCGATAGAGAGAAAAGGAGCAATGACTACGCCCGATACAGATCTCGGAGGGAGACCCTCGAAGAGATTCATGCTAAGGGTTT
This sequence comes from Nicotiana knightiana, assembly GCA_005239525.1. Lineage (NCBI taxonomy): Eukaryota > Viridiplantae > Streptophyta > Magnoliopsida > Solanales > Solanaceae > Nicotiana > Nicotiana knightiana. Next base: position 22,017 of record ML370168.1, read on the forward strand.
CGATCTCTCGGAGGAGATAAAGTAAGCCAAGGCGGATGAGATCGACGCCAAATTCTTCATTTCCACTGAAGCCGGAACTGATGTTTGAAGGCCCTCAAGGGAGCTCGCCCCGGAGGGATGACGAGGCCATAGTCCTCGAGGGGGATAAAGTTAAAGTCCCCGAGAGTAGACTAGGTCTCTTCTCTTTTTTTTTCTTTGTATAGGGCCCTTTGTGAGAGCATTGTAATTGTATCCTTGCAATACATATATAAAAGAAGACCTTTCGGTTTTCCCTTTACATGAATTTCCATTTGCTTGTGTCTGTCTTTTTTGTTTTGAATTTTGATGCTTGTCAACAATTAGCCCGCTGAATTGGACTTCAAGGTAAAAAAACCTTAGGTTTATAAATTGTCCTTGAGGTTTTTATGCTGGGCCGTAGGCTCTTACGCATTTTCCCTTAGTCACTTTAGTCTAGCCCGTAGGCTCTTACGCGTTGGCCCTTATGCACTTTTTTAGTTAACCGTTTAGGATCCAGTCTTTGGGTTGGGTTTCGACTCGCGCTCATCGACCCTTAGGTTTTTTAAATCGGCCCCGAGGCTCTTTAGGCTGGTGCTTAGGATCTTACGCATTGGCCCTTAGGCATTTTAGGCTGGCGCTTAGGCTCTTACGCATTGGACCTTAGGCATTTTAGGCTGGCGCTTAGGCTCTTATGCATTGGGTCGGTATGACCTCAAATATGGCTATAGTTTTCCCTTGATAAAGACATTTTTGAAGTTTTTATGTTCATCTGACTCTTCGACGGCTCGATAAGAACCTCGATTATGAGCCGATGTGTGACGATAGATGAGCACCTCGGGAGGTTTCGCTCTAAAGTTGATTGTTTCGAAGCCTTTTCATTGTTTGGAGATGATATGATCGAATCTCTTTTGCTTGTGCCGAGGGTAGCCTGATTAACCGGCTCTTTTCGAAGTGTTTTCAAAGTATTTGAAGGCCTGAGATATTATGGCGACGGCTGGATGTCTTCGAGTCGAGTTACTTGGTCGGAGCCTTATGATCGTAGTCTTTATGTTTGGTCGTAGCCTTTCAGTACCCGAGTGAGGTAGCCTTGGCATCTATATCGAGGGTATGCCTTTTTAGGGGTCTTACAAGTTCGAATATATAGCCTTGACTTTAGTACCGGGATTATGCCCCCTTTTTAAGGATCTTTACAAATTTGTACATGCCTTACTTGAGGTCTTACAGATTTTGTCATGCCTTACTTGAAGTCTTACAGATTTAATATTGCCTCGTGGAGGTATTACGATCCATGCCTTTCTTGAGGTCTTACAATTTTGATATTGCCTCGTGGAGGTCTTACGATTCATGTCTTGATTGAGGTCTTACAGTTTTGATATTGCCTCATGGAGGTCTTGTAATCTCGAAGTTGTTGGCCCTGAGGTCTTACGGCTTCGAGTTTTCGATGTTGCCTCATTGAGGGGTTATAAATTTGAACATGCCTCGTTGAGGTCTTACAGATTTGTACATGTCTTGCTTGAGGTATTACAGTTTTTATATTTCCTCATGGAGATCTTACGATTCATGCCTTGCTTGAGGTCTTACAGTTTTGATATTGCCTCATGGAGGTCTTGTAAGCTCGAAGTTGCCGGCCCTGAGGTCTTACGGCTTTGAGTTTTCGATGTTTCCTCATTGAGGGCTTATAAATTTGAACATGTCTCGTTGAGGTCTTACAGATTTTTACATGCCTTGCTTGAGGTCTTACAGATTTGGTCATGCCTTACTTGAGGTCTTACAGATTTAATATTGCCTCGTGGAGGTCTTACGATCCATGCCTTGCTTGAGGTCTTACAGATTTGGTGTTGCCTCATTGAGGGCTTATAAATTTGAACATGCATTGTTGATGGCTTATAAGCTCGAAGTTTCCTGATCGAAGTCTTACGACTTCGAGTTTTGGTGACCCAATGAGCTGGTGGTTGATAACAGCCCCCGAGTGTTCGGGAGATTTTGGCCCTGGAGCCGATTCTTCTGAAAATAGTAAACTTCTGCGAAGCATGGAGTGTTTTAAAAGATACTCCTTCGATTACTTGGTACAAGAATACATGTTTTTGCCATCGAGGGTTCGATTATTCTATGCGGACACGGTTCATTCGACCGTTTGGTCCGATACATCATTCTCCTGCCGAGACCCTCTTTGGCTCATTTCAATTTCTTCGAGGAGTTGGTCTCCCTAGGGGGATGCACCCCAGTATTTGAGGCTGATTGAAGAGAAGCCTTGAATACTTGTTGAGTTCTCCGTAGGTAGCATATAGATGTTGCCTTGTGAAAAACCTCGTCAGTAAAACCTTATCGGGATAAAACCCGATCGGAGGAAAAGAGTGCAACGCATGCTTTAAAACCCAAGGTCTTTAAGTCGAAGGATGTTTTGGAGTCTTTCATCGGACACCTGTAAAGAATTAGTGTGAAGCACAAAATGAATGGGAGAAGTTTATACCTTAGCAATAATAGTTCTTGAGCATTGATATATTCCAATTGCTTGGAAGTTGCTCACCTTCCATGGTGTCGAGCTTGTAGGACCCTTTGCTGATTACTTCGAGGACGCGGTACGGTCCTTCCCAGCTCGTGCCTAGGTTCCCTTCATTAGGGTTTCAAGTTTTTAGTGTGACTTTCCTTATGACTACGTCCCCGACTCCGAAATGTCGGAGGTTTGTTCTCATGTTATAGTATCTTTCGATTCTTTGTTTTTGGGCGGCCATTCGGACCAGTGAAGCCTCTCGCTTTTCATCTAACAGTTCGAAGGTTGTGGTCATGGCCCCATTGTTTGAGTCCTCGGTGTCATGTCGAAATATGGCGCTTGGCTCTCCGACCTCGACCGGTATCAAAGCCTCGGACCCATACACCTAAGAGAACAGTGTCTCTCCTGTGCTTTATTTCGAGGTTGTTCGATATGCCCATAGCATTTCGGGCAGCGTTTCTCTCCATTTTCCCTTTGCATTTTCTAAATACTTTTTCAAGTTCTGAATGGTCGTCTTGTTTGTGGATTCGGCCTGACCATTTGCACATGGGTGGTAGGCGTTGATAGGATCCTTTTGATCTTATGATCTTCGAGGAACTTTGTTACTTTGCCACCGATGAACTGCTTTCCGTTATCACATGTTATCTCGGAGGGGATCCCGAATCGGCACATGATGTGATCCCAGATGAAGTCGATGACTTCTTTTTCTCTTATCTTCTCGTAGGCATGTGCTTCCACCCATTTTGAGAAGTAGTCAGTCATAAATATAATAAATCTAGCTTTGCTTGGCGCCGTTGGCAGGGGACCGACGATGTCCATTCCCCATTTCATGAATGACCATGGTGACAAGACTGAATGTAGTTGTTCACCGTGGTGTTTTGCTTCCCACTTCTCAGATAATCGATGTACGTATTTCTCTAATCCCACGTTAGGCTGGTAGAGTTGATCTTAGCGTGGACTTCTTCAATTACTGATTTGGATAGCTGAACTACGGCCCCGGGGAGGATGTCATCTTCTTCGACGGACGACCCCAGGTTTGCGAGTGCATCGGCCTCGCTGTTTTGATCTCGAGGTATGTGGACCAGAGTCCATTATTTGAAGCGGTGCAATGTGATTTGAAGTTTATCTAAGTATTTTTGCATCCTATCTTCTCGAACCTCGAAGCTCCCGTTTACTTGGTTTACTACCAGAAGGGAGTCACATTTTGCTTTGATGACTTCTGCTCCTAGACCCTTGGCTAGATCGAGACCTTCAATCATAGCCTCATACTCGGCCTCGTTGTTAGTCAGTTTCATAGATTGTCTAATTAGGCCGCCCGTAGGCGATTTCAGAACAATGCCGAGCCCAGACCCTTTCACGTTTGAGGCACCGTCAGTGAATAGGGTCCATACCCCCGATAAGGTTCCCGCTTTTAGCAAGAGTTCTTTCTCTACCTCGGGCATGAGGGCAGGCGTAAAGTCGGCCACGAAGTCTGCCAAAATTTGAGACTTGATATTTGTTAGAGTTTGGTACTCGACATCATACCCTCTGATTTCAATAGCTCATTTGGCCAATCGACTTGATAATTCGGGCTTATGCAAAATATTTCGAAGGGGATATGTAGTTAAAACAAATATATGACGACATTGAAAATAAGGTTTTAATTTTCGAGATGCACTTATTAATGCAAGAGCTAACTTTTCTAAGTGTGGGTACCTGGTTTCAGTATCTCCCAGGGTCCGACTCACATAGTAGACAGGGAATTGCGTACCTTGTTCTTCTCAAACCAACACACCACTTACCGCTACCTCGGAAACGGCCAAGTACAAGTATAGCGTCTCGCCCTCCTTCGGGGTGTGGAGCAAAGGCGGACTTGAGAGGTACCACTTTAACTCCTCTAAGGCATGCAGGCACTCTGGAGTCCACTCGAAGCTGTTTTTATTTTTGAGTAGGGAGAAAAAGTGATGGCTCCGATCTGATGACCTTGAGATGAATCGGCCTAACGCCGATATCCGCCCGGTCAGCCATTGTACGGCCTTCACATTGTTAACTACCATGATTTCTTTGATGGCCTTGATTTTGTCGGGGTTGATTTCAATCCCCCTGTTTGATTCTTGAAGCCTATAAATTTGCTCGAACCTACGCCGAAGGCGCATTTCTCGAGGTTGAGCTTCATGTTGTAGCTTCTAAGGATGTTGAAACTTTCCTGCAAATGGGTCAAATGGTCCTCTGCGCACAGGGACTTAACAAGCATGACGTTAATGTAAACTTCCATGGATTTGCCTATTTGATGTTCGAACATCTTATAAACTAGGCGTTGGTACGTGGCTCCTGCATTTTTTAGCCCGAAGGGCATTACGTTATAACAGTAAGTGCCAAACTTCGTGATGAACGAAGTATTTTCCCTATCCTCTGGGTTCATCTGAATTTGATTATACCCGGAGTAGGTGTCGAGGAAGGTGAGGATCTCGTAGCCCGCTGTGGCATCAATCAAGTGATCGATATTGGGCAACGGGAATGAATCTTTGGGGCATGCTTTATTTAAGTCTTTATAATCTACGAACATTCTTAACTTATTCCCCTTTTTGGGAACTATTACTACATTGGCCACCATTCGGGATATTTTACTTCCCTAATAGACCCTATCGTGAGGAGTTTTGTTACCTCGTCCTTGATGAATGCATGTTTTACCTCGGACTGAGGTCTTTTTTCTGCTTTACCGGTTTGAACCTGGGGTCGACGTTTATTCGATGGGTGGTTATCTCCGGCGGGATCCCTGTCATGTCTTAATGGGACCAAGCAAAGCAATAGATGTTGTTGATAAGAAATTGAATGAGTTTTTTCCTGAGTTTGGGGGTTAATCCCGTTCCCAGGTATACCTTTCGATTCGGGAGGTGTTCGATCAAAACAGCCTGCTCCAGTTCTTCAATCGTTGATTTTGTTGCGCCCGATTATTCAGGGGAAACAAAGGTTTGAGGGGTGAGGAAGTCTTCTTCATTATCCTCGGGAACATATTTGTCTTCTGGCTCCTTCGAGGCAGGGGGTATGGAGGTTGGCATCATGTCGTGTACCGCGAACATTTCCTTTGCCGCGTGTTGCTCTCCATGCACCATTTTTACGCCATCTTTAGTTGGGAACTGCAACATCTGATGGAGAGTCGATGGTACCACCCTCATGTTGTGTATCCATGGCCTTGCAAGCAGGGCGTTATATCTCGTGTTACCCTCGATGACATGAAACTTGGTATTCTAAACTGTACCGGACACATTAACTGGGAGGATGATTTCCCCCTTCGTCGTTTCGCTCGTCATGTTAAATCCATTGAGGGCTCGAGAATCGGGTATGATTTGGTCGAGCAGTTTGAGCTTCTCCACTACCCCCGATCCGATTATATTGGCTGAGCTACCTAGATCCACGAGCAAACGTTTAATTTGAATATTATTTAAGAGAAAATAAATTACCAGTGTATCATTATGCGGTTGGGGCAAGGCTTCAATATCTTCTTCTCTGAACACAACAGTTCCCCCAAGTATATAACTTTGAGTTCGCCCTTCCGTTGCGACGGACACTTTGACCCGTTTGAACATGGGTCCTCACGGGACATCGGTTTATCAAATAATCATGTGAATGGCGTGTTGGGGTTCTTCTGACTCATTCTTCCTGTTCAATTATCTTTCTCGGAAGTGGTTCTTGGCTCGATCGTCGAGAAATTCTTGAAGATGCCCTTTGTTGATCAATTGGGCCGCTTCTTTTCGAGCGGGAGTTCTCTGCGCTTCATGTCAGTCTTCTCCGTGCACACTTCCATCTGTATGGGGGATTATATGACAAGCAGAGCGTTGCATGAGCCCTCGTCAACGGGGATTTGTGCTGGTGCCCCTCCAGGGTTTTGCGGTGGTACATCGGCGCCTGAGGCAGCTGCACCGTTCTCTCTATGAAGTTCAATGCGTTGTTTTCATGTGCATTTACTGAGTTAGACATTTTGACCTGAAATCAAAGATTCTTGGGCAAGAAAAAGTGTGAAGAATAACTTGTGTTTTCAGAAAACTAGCACTAAAACAATCACTATTATTTTTAGCCCCATGGTGGGCGCCAAACTGTTTACCGTGAAAATGGTAGTTATAATTATATTTGATTCTGTGATTCTAAAAATATTTGATATATTTTAACACCAGTTGTTAGGCAATAGATGCTAAGTGCAAGTTAGAAAAATGAAATAAGGGCAAAAGATAATGGGGTCTCGAGCTGGCCGAGGCTGAGCCTCGAGGTCGAGCGAGTATGCTTGACAGGGGATGCCCGATGAAGAAACAACAATATGGAGGGCATTGAAGGTAGCCTTTTATGATCAATTATAAGTAATAAATGAAGAACAATTAATGAACACAATAAATAGAAAGCAATAAATCAACGGAACAATTGTAGAGTATGTTTAAGTTAGAGAGCAGAGAATGTTCTTGTTCTTGTATTGAATATCATCTGTGTTACAAAATGACAAGGGTCCCCTTTATATAAGAGGGGGAATCCCAACATAGTACTTGTGTAATTATTACAAAGAAATGCAGTTGGTACGGCTATTTAATGTCACGGTACGGACTTGTATTATTCTTGCAGACTTGATCAACTCTAGCCACGTGCCTTTTGGAAATTTTTCGCCTTCTCATGGCGGTCTCCGATTTATGCCGCTCTGAGGTCGAGCATGGGGGATCCTCGATACGCTTCCTCGGTGTCGAACCTCGAACTGTGCCTCAAGCACTCTGAAGACGGGCTACGGAATGCCATAATGAGCATAAAATCGGACTCTCCGATTTTAGCCGTATACACAACACTCAACCCCATACAACATGGTTGGTCTAACCACCGCTCTATAGAACTTACCTTTAAGTTTTGGTGGCACATTCTTGTCACACAAGACTCCAGACGCTAACCTACATTTCATCCACACCACCCCGATACGGTGCGTTGCGTTACATCCCCGTCGATCTCCCCATCTCCCTAGATAATATACCCTAGGTACTTGAAACTCCCTCTCTTAGGGATGACTTGTGAATCCGGCTGCACTTCCACGTACGCTTCCCTCGATACGTCGTTGAACTTACACTCAAAATATTTCATCTTGGTCCTACTCAACTTGCAACCTTTGGACTCCAGGGCCTGCTTCCATACCTCCAATATCTCGTTAACGTTTCCCGCTGTCTCATCAATCAGAACTATATCATCAGCTATCAACATACACCATGGCGCCTCCCCTTGAATATGATGTGTTAGTGCGTCCATCGCCAGGGCAAATAAGAACGGGCTGAGAGCAGATCCTTGATATAACCCCATAACCACTAGGAAAGGCTCTGAGTCCCCTCCCACAGTCCTAACTCGAGTCTTAGCTCCATCATACATATCTTTTATTGCTCGAATATCAGCTACCGGCACAGCTTTCACCTCCAGACATCTCCAAAGAGCATCCCTAGGGAACTTGTCGTACGCCATCTCTAGGTCAATAACACCATGTGTAAATCTCTCTTCCTATACCTGTACTGTTCCACCAACCTCCTGATGAGGTGGATTGCTTCTGTAGTAGAAATACTCGGCATGAACCCAAACTGGTTCTCTGATATAGACACTGCCCTCCTTACCCTCCTTCCACCACCCTCTCCCAAACTTTCATGGTATGACTTAGTAGCTTGATACCTCTATAGCTGTTAGAATTCTGGATATCACCTTTGTTCTTGTACAACGGAATCATTGTACTCCACTTCTACTCATCCGGCATCCTCTTCATCCTCAAAATAACATTAAACAACTCAGTCAGCCACTACAGGCCTGATCTACCCACATACCTCCAAAATTCTACTAGGATCTTGTCGGGTCCGATCGCTTTTCCCCGACTCATCTTACGCATCGCTCCTACGACCTTCTCAACCTTAATATGCCTACAGGACCTTAAGTCTCGGTGACTCTCGGAGTGCCCCAATTTCCGTAACACGATGATTTCGTCCTCCTCTTCATTTAGCAGTCTATGAAAGTACGACTGCCATCTTTGCTTAATCTGAGTGTCTTCCATCAATACACGACCCTCCTCGTCTTTAATGCACCTAACTTGATCCAGGTCACGAGCCTTCCTTTATCTCGCTCTGGCCAGCCGAAATAACTTCTTTTCCCCATATTTCTCCCCTAGTTCCTCATACAACCGACCAAATGCAGCAGTCTTAGCCTCCGTAACTGCTAATTTCGCCGCCCTTCTAGCTTTTTTATAATTTTCTCTGTCTGCTCTCCTCTGCTCCTCATCGGTGCTCTCCACTAACTTAAGGTATGTCGTTTTCTTTGATTCCACTTTACCCTGGACCACGTCATTCCACCACCAGTCGCCTCGGTTCCCACCAGAGTAACCCTTCAAGACCCCTTATACCTCTCTCGCCACCTCCCTAATACAGTCCGCCATCGTTGTCCACATAACGCTAGCATCTTCCCCACCATTCCAGGCTCCCATAGCCATTAATCACCTCTCCAACTCCTGTGCATTGTCCTTCGTCAAAACTCCCCACCTGATCCTCAGTTGACCCCGTACAAACCTCCAATTCCTCTTTATCAAGATGCCGACGTCCATCACCAGGAGCCTATGTTGTGTGGCAAGGTTCTCACTCGAGATCACCTTACAATCCTCGCACAACCCCTTATCACACCTCCTGAGGAGGAGATAATCAATCTGGGCCTTAGCCACCATACTTCTAAAAGTAATCAAACGCTCCTCCCTCTTCGGAAAAATAGATTTCACAATCACCAACTCAAAAGCTCTAGCGAAATCCAATAGTGAAGTACCTCTTCGATTCTTATCCCCAAAGTCGAAGCCACTGCGCACCTCGTCATAGCTACCAGCAGACGACCCAGTATGACCGTTGAAATACCCTCCTATAAATAACTTCTTCGTAGGCAGAGTACCTCGCACCACCTCATCCAACGCCTCCTAGAAGCGCCTTTTAACCTCCTCGCCCAAACCCGCTTGCGGCGCGTAAGTGCTAATGACATTCAGAGTGCTCCCTCCCACTACTAACTTAATCGCCATCAATTTGTCATTAACGCGCTTAACCTCTACCACTGATTCTTTGAGCTCCCTATCCACCAAAATACCCACTCCGTTCTTACCCATCACGCCTCCAGAGTACCACAAATTATACCCGTCCGCACTCCTCGCCTTCGATCCTACCCACCTAGTCTCCTGAACACAAGCTACATTGACCTTCCTCTTCTGGAGAATCTTCATCACCTCTATGGAATTACCCGTCAACGTCTCTATATTCCACGATCTGATTCTCAACCTATAGGAGCCCTTTCTCCCCTTACCCCTCTTGGGCCCTGTGCCGCCCCCTGCCCCTTGCCCTCCCCCCTGCCTCACCACCCGCCCTCTCCAAGGACATGAGCCTATTTTGCCACCACAAACCACAGTCGCTATGCCTACGAAAGTCTAGAAAGGAAAAAGAGAAAAAAAATGCCTACACAGATCAAGCAAAGGTCCAAAATCGAAGGGAACAAATAGTAACTATAGGCCCACTACTAGAATGACTAAACTAAGTACGAACTACTATGGCAACAAATAAACTACCACAGGAGAAAGGGAAACAGGGGGTAGGAGGTACCAATTCCTACAAATATAACCTGGACTTTCGAGGAAGAAGAAAAGAA
>ML370168.1:32489-52884 GCA_005239525.1 Nicotiana knightiana
TGGGATGCAGCCGGAACTATACAGAAGAAGATAGGTGGCGCCGGCGTGAGGACAGTTGCCGGAAAAATAGCCGCTGCTAAAGGTTAAGAAGATGGAAAAAAAAAAAGAAGAGAAAAAAAGGGAGGAAGAAAGAGAGGAGCGCAGAGAGAGAGAATAGAGAGAGAGAGAGGAGAGAGGGGGGTGGCTTACCTGGTCGCCGGAGCCAGAGGGGTTCGCTGGCAGAAGACGAAGTACGGTCAGATAGCTTGAGCAAAAGTAGAGAGAGAGAGAGAGGGAGAAGTAACGGTCCCTTATATATATATATATATATATATACACTATATTAAAAGTACGAAGCCCCTTAGCAAAATATCGTTCGTCTTTTTTTACCCTTTAAACGTTATTTTTACATTGGACAAATTTGTAATTGTAATTTACTTATTTTTCTAATATTTAAGACTTTAAAAATCAATTAAATTTTATTTATTATATACTTCCTTATTTGAACTAGATAAGAACTCCTAATATTTAGGAATCTAAAATTGAGTTTTATTTTACTTATATAACTTTTTTTCATATTTACAGTATGTAAGTATTTTCCTTAAATGCCAAGTTTTTATCACGTTAGGAAATTTGTCCCCATTTTACTTTTTTAGTAATAACCACGTATATTGTCAATTCTAATATTTCACTCGAAGTCTTAAGGTAATTTATAAATTTGTTATTTTCTTAATACAAAATTATTTAATCATTAATGATGGATAACACGTATATTATATTATACATTAAACATAGTTTTATCATTTAATTATTTTTTAATATTTATAACTTTAAAATTAACTAAAAAAATTCTATAATATGAACTCCTAATATTTGGAAATTCAAAATCGAATGAAATTTTAACTTATATGAATTATTTTCTCATTTAAATTGCATAAAATAATTATATAACTCCTTAATCTAATTCATATCCAACGAAGAAAAGCTGAAAATTAATTTTACTTCCTTATTTGTCAAGATATAATAACTATCATGAATATTAAATATAAACTAAGTTGCACCATGTTTTAAAAATATTTTTTGAATTAAAGAATATGAATATTAAGGTATATTATCTTATATTTTGAATGATAAATTTAATCAAAGTACTATATTATCAATTCAAATGAGATGAGGGGTTTCGATATAATGATGAACAAGAATACTTAAAATAAAAAAGTTACAAAGAATAAGTAAAAATTAATTGTTATTAAAATTGATATAATACCGGTCGACACTCATTCTATATTCAACGATATTTTAGGTTCTTAGGATCTATGTCTTTTGCTTTGTACATATATAAAATTTAATGCAACTATCATTAGCACTAATAAATTTAAAATTTGTTATAATATTAGTTAATAACCAAAAGCGCAAAAGAGAATTTGCATTTAAAAAAAAAAAAGAACATACTTTTTGGAATATTGATATGAAGAAATACTTGAGAGAATCTTTAATAGTAAGAGAAAACGATGCTATAGAAAGATAAATTTGGTCATAGGCCAGAAATTTGAACACTAAGATATAATCTCTTCTTTAAAATTTGATTACGAGATATGTGACTAGCTCAAAAATAAACCAAAATTAGAGCCTATTGTGAATAATGATAATAGTTCATTAACCACAATTAATAAAAAGGTATATTTGAAAAGTTCTGTATAATTATTAGGCGAAGAAAAGCATTTAAGGTTATCTTATTAATTTCTACTAAAATTTTGATAGATCAATGATAGAACATATTCTTCGTATTGAAATTGATTATGGAGTTCTTTTGAGACGCGAAGGAAGAAGTTATGGGTTGATCAAAATCGATTTAAATATATGTAGTGTTCTGATTTTTATTCTATATTAATAATTTATTTAAAATTTTATCATATTAGTGTTTGCATTATATGTCTGAGAATTTTGTACGGCAAAAATTTTTTCTTTATCAATCTATCTAACTATCATTAATATTATTTATTTTAAGAACTTATATTTTTAAAATTTTTATTTTATAACTCAATTATTATTTAATAATATTTTATTATTTTTAAAATTATATACTCATACGCTCAATGCGCGTACGTTAAAAATATATGTTCGTAAAGTGGGTAAGCTTGTAAATATTTTTGTAAAGTGGGTATAGGTTCAACTGTGACCCCAAAACCGAGTATAGATGCAAAAAGGGTTAGCCAGTTTTCGGATCGATAATTGAAAAATAGCCAGCATTTGTGAAAGTGCAAGGCCAAATAAGTCAGAAGTGCAACCAATGGTTTCATGCACTTAAGGCCAATAAGTCTAAAGTGAAAAATTGCACTTTAGATGAACTTAATGCCAAAAGTGTGAAGTGCAACAAACGTTTTCCTACACTTAAGGCCAATAAGTCTGGAGTGAAAAAATTGCACTTCAGATGCATTTAAGAGCAATAGGTCTGAAGTGTGACCAATGGCTTTATGCATTTAAGGCAAATACGTCTGAAGTGAAAAATTGCACTTCAAATGCACTTAAGGTCACAGTACAAATTGCCCAGAAACAGAAATTTATCTTCGAATTATAACAATCCAATATACAATTTAATACCTTAATATACTTCAAATGAGCTCAAATTTGAAACATAACATCCAAATATCATCAAGAACAAACCTCAACCATCAATTTGTCAAAACAATAATAAATCTAACGAACTCATTTTGCAATTAAGAAAAAGAAGAAGAATTCCTAAGCAATAGTAAAAAATAAAGCGTCATAACAGCCCACCACCGTAAAACACCATAAATTACCTTATAATACACAAACACTATATAAAATCACTGTCACCTGAAGAAGAAGACGAAGAAGAAAGAGGAGAAAAATGTCCGAAATTGTTTAAAAAGTGGGTACAAGTTAATAAAATTTAAGAAGTAGGTATAGGTTAAATGAAGCCGATTAAATAGAGCGCCCGTGTAATTTTTACCCTTGTCACGACATGGAGGGATGGGAAGGATTTGGGGCATTTGCATCTATATACCCATTTTTGTGTCACGTTTTAACTTGTGCCCGCTTTGCAAAAAAAAATGCAAGTGTACTCGCTTTTTCGCATAACTTCAGCATACGGGGCTGAAGTAGCAAAGACAATCACTCAAAACTTCAGCATTCTAGTAGACGGGCCTGAAGTAGCAAGTTTGCTCAACAAAGTGTGCTGAAATTTTTGTTTGTAATTGATGAACTTAAGCATAGTAGCTGAAGTTTTGTTCTCTATTTGCTGAAATTTTTGTTTAATTTGTGCACGTCTTAACGCAAAGCTTTTGTTTGTAATTGCTGAAGTTTTTGTTTTTGTAACTGGCGAAATTTTTGTTTTTGTAACTGGCGAACTTCAGCTCTAGAGCTGAAGTTTTTGTTTTGCAACTGGCGAAGTTCAGCTCTGATAAATATATTTATGGCAATAGGTTTCATAGCAGCACCAACATCAGCAGAAGAAAGAAGAAGAAGGAGGAGAAAGGGAGTTGAAATTATTTAAAAAGTAGGTACAAGTTAAAAAAATTTAAAAGAATAGATATAAGTTAAATGGGGGCGACCAAATAAGACACCCGGTGCAATTTTTACGACGGATTTACGCAAATGTCCCTTTCACGCCACTATTTAGATTTTGTCCTCATTTTAAAAAGTGTGCAAATATAGCTCTCAGGAAATTATCTTCCGGACAACATTAGCTCGGTTCTAATGTTTGCCCATCTAATTTCCAGTTTGACCACAAAACATTAAATTGTGTACTAACATTTGCAATAAATTACAAAATTTTAGAACCTATCAGTTGCAAGCGAAATAAAAAGAAAACAATTTCACATAAAGGGACAAGCTGCAAAAATTTCGCCGTAAACATAAGAGCATGAAAAAAAAACATGGAAATTACATCATCTTTCACCTTATAGATCCATCCAGTACAAGAGCAACATTATCTGAGAGGGAAGGATCTAGATCGTCAATAACACAAGGAAATAAATACAAAATTGAATAAACGAATAACTCTATACATGCTCGCTCTCAACGGATATGATACACTCTCAAACAATTTTACATTCCACATGTTATACTTTAGACAATAGCACAAGTAAACAACAAAAGCCCTTTTCAGTTCAGTACCCAATGATTTAAGAATTGCCAATAGTTTTGCCAAGCAACCAGAGCACCAGTGCGAGTTCTATACCAAAAATGGTGTGAAGATAACTTCTGTCCAGCATAAAACCATATAGAGTAACTCCAGCTCTATTGTTCTCAAAATATGTCACTACAACACAAGCGACAAATGGAATCATCGTTAGTTGATTCGAACAATACAATATTACAGAATTTTACTAGTAGTACAGCAGATTTGAAGGAAGAAATGAGCATAGTATTAGAATTTATCACTTCATCACGTAAAGCGATGAAGCAATGAGATGCAAAGTTGTGTTTCAATGACACAAAAAGTGATTCCATCAAGAATAGATTGCTTCTTTGAATCTCAACTTTGATGAGTCTGACGAATATCGACAAAAATGGTGTGAAGATAGCAATTTGTTTTGAAAGATAAGATCGAATTCCTGACCACAGGATAACTCAAAGTGTGAAGATATCAATTTGGTTTTAGCTAATACTAATTTCAAAGATGTTTGATATATTTAATTTCCAGTAAGTTGCGAGCTTCAGCCCAAGAAGCGTGTGATTCGTCTCTTTTTCACTTCAAGTCCGACGGATCTTGTCTTTGCACCTTTTGCTTTGAGAGTTTCAGTATATATATAAAAAGAAAACAAGTGAAAGCAGCATACCTAGTGCCTGCCTTTTCTGGAATGAGATAGTGCTATAGGCATAAGAGGGGACAAATTGTGTATTGTCAAGCTCATCTTCTTCATCTCCAACATCATCAGCATCAGATGATCCTTGAGAACTCACAGGGAAAACTTGGTTGCTGACTATTTGAGATATTGGAGGAGTTTCACCCTCAACCGAATCAAAAGAGTCTATTGTTGCACACACATGCCACTTAGCTGCTAAGCATGTAACAGCTTGTGCTTTATGGGTAATCCTCACTGCACTTCTCAACAGTATCAACAGCCCAGCAAGAAGGCTCACAGAACACAGCTGCATATCAAGAAGAAGAAGATGTTTATTTCAAGACAGGAGTACCGGTAGTGATCCAGGAACAAAAAGGCAAAAAGACTAAGGCTCTCATGTTAGAAATTGGATATGAAGTATAAGAAAAACAAAGAAACAAAAGAAGGCTTGAGGCTTGATATTATCACTTTCTCAAAATAAGAGTAATTGTCTAACTTTTCGGATAGCAGACAACGCTCTACTGGGATACAACAAGCCTATCTCCAGTTGTCTTGAAAATTGGCCTATCTCCAAAATATTGCCGCACCCGTGTCGGATTCTCCAAAAATACACTGCTTTTGAAGAATCCGACACGCACCCGGCGATATTTTCGGAGATTCCGAGCAACATAGAGTGAAACTACATTTTTATATAGAGAATATTTGGGGAATTGTAGCTACTTAGAACAGAAATTTCCTTTCGAAATTAACTTTAAGACATAATAATAACACTAATGATAGAGTCAAGAGAGAATTTGAAGCACTTAAACTTCCATTCGTACAACTGGCAGATTCTGGCGCTGCGTAGCCAAGATCTGGCTCTGTAGCGCCATTTGCTGGTTGAGTATAGCGCTACATAGCTGCAAAATTGGCTCTGCAGTGCTATTTGCTAGATCATCTCCAAACTGTCCCAAGACACTACTCTTGAAGTTCCTTATTTTTCACTTCGTCAATATTACGAACTGCACTACTGCAGAACACCCTACATAGAGGGTATTCATCTAGGATAAAACATTGTACTAATGGTTTTAAATTTACTATATTCGTGTTGTTGTTAGAAATGCTTGGACAGTGAAGTGCAGAAATTAAATACTGCATACTATCAAAATATATGTGATCATTGACCAAGTGCAATGGTAAGTCCCATTTTTTGTATATTAAAGAGGCTTTCAAGCAAAAAAAAATGCAAGGGACTTTTTTTGAAATAATAAGAAAATGAAGAAAAAATCCTACATTTGACAAAAAAAGAGAGCTGATGAGAAGCCATACCGCAAGTTCACCACTCTTGTAGATATGAAGGTCAGAACTTGATCTCGTGCTCATGAAAAGGGAGGCAAATTGACTTGCTGTGATGAATACCAATGCCAAGATGATAAACCTACGATACCTATGGCTAATGATCCGCAAGTGCCTCCTGATTCTAAGGTGCTCTCTCAACACTGACTCAACATCAGAATCCACATGGAAGACCTGAGCAAAATCTTGTAACCGAAGAATCTGAAGGTAACAGATCAAGCGGAAAAGGACACACACTAGGAAGAACACGGTCGTCCTATAGAGCCAGGAGCTCAGCTCCAGAATGCACGCGACGGTGTCACTCACAATGACATTACCTAAGAAAGGGATTTGGGTTCCACCTGAACTGTACCACCAAACCTTGTATATGCTTTCAGCAGCAAAACATGGCAGCACAAAAATGAATAGAATCTTCAATGATCTCTGCATATCAAGAGAAGGGTCATTGTTTCATCATGTTGTTCAATCTATAATTTCACACCACTTGCAACCTAGAAACCAATTAACATATCAAAAAATAGGCGCCTTTAATGAATAGCAGTTCCATTTTGCTTTGTCTTATTAGTGGATAAGGATTTGAAAGCTCGTCTTTGCACTCAAGGGTGTGGCCAAGTGGTCAATAAAGTGGGTGAGAACTATGAGGTCTCAAATTCAAATCTCAGCGGAGGCAAAAAACACTAGGTGATTTCTTCCTATCTATCCAAGCCTTGGTGGATAGAGTTACTTGATACCTGTTGCTGGTGGGAGGTGGCAATTATCCCGTGTAATTAGTCGGGGTGCGCCGCAAGCTAGTCTGGACACCACGATTAGCAAAAATATTAATAATAAGGATTTGGAAGAACTGATTTGTGGATTATTATGATAGATTTCTTTTTAAAATGAATAGGATCGCAGCAGTGAAGATATTAACTTTCAAAAAAGAGGCACCAAAACACTCGTTTATTCACCAGTTGTAGAACTAAAACAATGATTGACTAGTATAATCAGTTATGCCATCAGCAAATGTTTGTAGTTTTCTTTTAGGAAAAATAAAACTGTAAAGATTTATCCTTTTTACTACAAATTTATTCTAGAACTCTTAGTTACACAATCATATGGAGCGTTTACATCACATCAATTCAGTCGCATCCAATAGCATCATTTGTTTCCTTATAATACTAGAAGCGAAAAATTTAAAGCCACAGAAGAAAAGAAGAGATTTATTAAATGAGATCACGTCAATCACTAGTGGGTAGATATTTGGGGTAAAAATTCAATCTATAGTTATGTGTGTCAAATTCAAATATGGAAACGGGGGATCCCTCGACTATCCAATCATCAAACATATTCAGAATCTGATTGTCAAAAAATCTGTCATTTTTGTTACTAAAAGATGAGCAAATTTACAGAAAGCAAGTCAGCTAATTTTAACTGAAATTGAGCACACAAAAATTGAAGTGAGGGAATAAGAAAGAGAAAAACGCACATGGAGCTGTTGCATGTATCCTTTTCTGACAGTCTCACTCTCATCACAAAGCTTATCAAGGAACAAGAACCTACGAAGCCCAAATTTCTTAACGAACCCAGAAAGACATATGAAGGAGAGAGCAGCAACACCACTGAGAGACAACTGAACAACGTTGTCATAAGGCCGATCGTGAGTGGCATCACAATCGGCACAAGCCAAAAGGAAATGGGAGAGGCAAGGGACAACAATTGTAAATACTATGAAAACAAACCAAGAAAGACAGGTAGACCAAGTATCAGATTGATCTACACACATCCACTTTAGCCATCTCCTAAAACTGCGCAATTCATCGTACGCATGCGATTTGCTTCGGTTATAGGCTATGTTTTTGGGCAGTAAAGATTGGGTTTGGGTTGCGTCTCCCATTGATGAAAATTGGAGAGAGATTTATTAGAGAGCTAGCGCCGGAATTGGCTTAAGAAGTTAGATTATGGGAGAGAAATTATTAAGGTTTATATAGGGAGGTCCGATGTGGTGGGCTACACCTGATTTAATAGATACACAATACTACAGCTGAGCCAACTTTTGGCAACAAGCATGAAATCTGAAATGAGAGATCGCGTTTGCACCAGTTGTTATGTTGGGTTTTTCTGTTCGGTTTGAATAGCCCTGCCTAAACACGAATTCAGAATTTTAGTTTATATTCTTAATAAAATCGTCCGAAGTCGGTCAGTTAGTTTCACGCGAAAATATAATTAAAGAATACAAATAAAATAATAAGAAAGTCTTGAACTAAAATATATCAGAATTTTTCTTTTTGGATCGTTCCTGACATTTAATTGACCGGCCGAAATCGATCAGAAATTACGATAGATTTTGGTCGCTACTTATTACTGACCAGTCTAATTTAGATAAATTAAAATCAATCGAAAACCGAGACAGTTTTCTAATAGTGATATGCTAACATTATATAAAGATTTAAAAATCAACACTTTGCGTTATAAAATTAACAATCTAAAGTAAGGGTTGTTTTTAAAACAAAACAACGGTTCAATATAAATTAAAAAGAATCGGAGTTTCTTTTCCTTTGTGGAAATTTGTAGAAGAAAACAGCAACGAGGCTCGTTGGTGTGGAGGGGCAAGAAGGAGAGAAGACTAGTGCAAGGTGGCAGTCAATGATAGGTTTATGGAGAGGGAATAAATAACGTGTCAAGGAAAGTATCCTTTGGGAATAGGTTCCAAAACAGTTCACTACTTTTTTTTACTACTACTATATTTCTTCTGGATTCTTCCAACTTCCAATCAACCTCCAATACTTGAACCCGTCTGATTGGTTTCAATCAAATTTTATGTTCAGATATCTTATGATTCATACGGTTTTTTTTTGTAAAAATATTTGTTTGCCAAACATGTCACTTTCATATTAGGAAAAACAATATTCCTGCATGTGACATAGGACAATTGCACTTTTTAAATTCTCAATCTTCTTGATCAATCGGCCGAAATAAGTGTCGTTTTTAGGAAATAAAAACTTATTAATTTTCGTTCAAATAATTTTTATAATTAATGTTACTAGTTTGTAACGATCATTGTGTAAAAACTTTAAACGATTTTTTTCCAGACCAGAGTATAGTCCTAGCATGGGAAAATACACTTTTAGATCCACCTATATATTATGCCTATTTGATGTTTTATATTTCAATATCATACGGGAGGAGTGATTTGTATGATGTCTAATTTTTTGTATGCACTGGATAATCGAAGGATCTGGTTTTTCTATGTATTCCTTATACTACAGTTGCGGAATAAATTATGAAGAACACATGAATTTTTACGTGGAAAACACCCGGCTCAAAAGGTGAAAAATCACGACTACTATCCAGTAGGATTTTTTCAAACACTTCACTACAATTCTGAGCCAACAACAAAGTTTACAAACTCTTGCAAACCTAAGGATTAACTCTAACTCTTCTAGCAATCAGACACGGGTTATTGCAACTGCTTAAAGTTAACTCTAATTTGAAAGATACAACTCGAGTTTACTACTTTTTATAAACCTAAGGATTAACTCTAACTCTTGCATTAACACGCTACAGGCTGTTGCAACTACTTCAAGTTAACTCTAACTTGAACGATACAACTCAGGTACCTAGTACAATTTGCTTTTAAGAAAGCTGAGAGGTACAACTCAAAACGCCTACTACATTTTGAACTAGAAATAAGGAAAGACACATGAAACTCTTTATGGAATTAGTTCTTCAATCTGTTTCGTGTAGCTTCAGGATCACACTCTTAAAACTCACAGGAATTGATCACAAAATGCCTTGCTATTTTGCTCTCAAATTCTTGCTTAACATCAGTATGTGTGCACCACCCGTAAAAGAGAACACAACTGATATTTATAGACTCAGTAGAATAAGGATTAACTAGAGTTCTAATGCTTTACCCTTCCTTGATGGAAGAGTTCTACTTAACTTCAACCTCTAACTGATGGTAGTCTAGCAACACATGTTTTAGCCGTATTATGCACTCTAATTACTGCACTTTGAGCGTTTTTGAGCTTAAATGATAGTGATTTCCACGTATTACGTGTTTTATGCTTTGTTGGAGATGATTCCAAGTTAAGAAGATATTTTTGAGCTAAATTGGAGTTGTGAAGTCTGAGTAAAAGTAAAGGAATCAAATTGGGATCGCGTCCGGGGCTTGTGGATCAGTGTTGCATACAAAGTTGGAAGAAAGAGCAAGGGTTATGCTATTTGTACTAATGCTTCACACCATGCGTAGCACAGTGCGATGCATCAGTGCAAATGTGCGTCAGAAATTTGAGAAGTTCAGAGACTTGTAATTTTTGGATCTGACAAAAAAATACACTAATGTTACATATAGTGCGTGGCATCAGTACAAAATTTTGTCAGACAAGCTAAGTTAAGAGAGTTTACAACAGATCAAAATGTACTAATGTGACACCCCTTGCGTAGTACTGTGCGACGCATGAAGTATAAAAAGTTTGTATGTTTTCCCACTTCGGCTCAAAGAGGGCAGTTTCGCTCGGGTTCGTTCCTACTTGGTATAAATACACTGGAAACACGTATTTTAAGGGATTGGACCTAAGAGAGTTTTTGGAGCTACTACGACTTAGAAGACACAAGATTTCATCAATTCTCTTGTCAATAATCGGTGCATTATGGGAGTTTGTATCGTAAAGTTGTCTTTGTTATTTTCTATGTTCTTAAACTTATTTGTGATGATTTTTCCATATCTATAGAGTACTTCTTTTCTAGGGTTTTGATGGATATGGTGTTTTGAGTGTTGTTTGTAGATTTAACTCTAGTTTAATTGTTTGAATACGTTTATGGAACTTTGAATTGATTGCGAAATTATTCATAGATTTATTTAATCGAAAGAGGAATATTTTGATGATTATCTTTGTATTATTTGGTTTAGGTTAATTTAGTGATTCTTCTAAGTAATCGAGAGCTTTTTAAATTATTGATTAAACCAAGTTAGGAGAATATTCGAGAGGCGTTTTCCTAAAGACTATTCCATTAACGTGTTCTTGTATATCTCCACAGTGCTTCATATTAGTATATTTTGTAGAATTCAGATTTAGTTGAGAGAGGAATCTTGACCTTACGTTTAAGTTAATTATCGAGTGAATTCGTGAGAATCATTAGAATATTAGAAAGGAATTTTAAGTAGAGTTAGATCCCGAATAGCTATCCTACACCTATCATGTCATGGCCCTTATTTCTCATATTTTACAGTCCGTTTTAGTTCAACTCTCATTCTCCGTTGTCAAGTCTAATTAGCTGTAATATTAATTTGGTAGTTAATACAGTTAGTAATTACCTCAAATCAAGTGTTGATAATCCTGAATAGCGTGAAACCATAAATTACTTGAACATTGTTTAAATCCAATCCATGTGGAGACGCTTATTTTACTATACTATCTTTGGCTAGCGAGCATTAATATAGTGTTGTGTTTTGCGCTCGTTGCTAACTCTTTCCTTATCTAGGATAGAGTTCTCTTCAAGTAAGGAATCCTGTTGCTTATCAACTATGCGACATTTTCGTTTGGGGAATATAAGATATAACCAATTATACTTATCCCCTTCACGTGCATGCTTTGTGTTTGAATCTGCCCGTGCCTTGTGTACACTGTTCATGGACCTAGTTCATGCATATGTTCCTTTGTCAATCATGAAAACCAAAACCACGTTGGTCAACACTATTTTTTTTAAATACACAAAAAATAATACTTCTTTTATGCTAAGAGAAGGAGGCGTTTGTACATAAATTTTTTCCCTTTTTCTTCAAAAATACTTGTAAATCATCGTTGGTTATCAAATTGGCCTGATTTTTTGAAATCTTTGTGAAGTTGGGTTCCAATTTTTGAAAAAGTGGTTTTTCTCACTTTTTCACGTAAAAATTTATTTTCCCTCACAAAATTGCAATCTGAGAAAATTATATTTAAACATAATTTTAAATTTCAAATATTAATTTTTAAGTTAACATCAAATACTAGTTTTTTTTTTTAAAATTATAATTTTTCTGTTCATACACTTACTAAATGTATTATTATTTTTCATTCTAAGGATTTATATTTAGACAAACCCCGTTAAAGGATCAGGTTAGGGACAGTCACTAGACCGCTCGAAACAGTTAATTCAATACAACAGTGACAATTCGTAATACTTATAGAGATTTATTTCTATGATGAAGATAATAAAATAATAATAACTTTCCTTAAAGGATAGTTTGCTGATACTTCCTTTGTTTTGCCAAAATAGAGATCTCAATAGCATTACACTCTTCAATTATCCCTTTTTATACTTTAGATGAACTGTTAAAGATATTGCATGTCATATTAACAAATTCTGATTGTAGTTTTTGTGATATCTAATTAAGCATATTTAATATTTAATTATTTAAAATGTATTCTTTAGATCTCTTTTTTTAAATAAAACTTCACAAACTTAACGAACTATCAATCATTACATTATTTGATTATTCATGTTGTATGTTAAGTTTGTATTACTAGCTATTACTCCATATTTAAGAGCAATACGATTCTGCAAATAGTCTAAATGTTACACATTCCTATACAGAAGGACCAAAGGAATTACATATCAATACGGTGGGTTACACTTGATATGATGTAGAGACACAACAGTACAGCTGAGACTAATTTTGGAAATGATTGATCCTGATTCCGCCACTATAGATGCTTTGTTGTGGTTTCGAACAATTTCATGGGTCGTCGTTTAATTTTGTGTTCACTACTCAAAAGTTACTTTTTTTCTTTTTTTTTGTTAGATACTCTTCAAGTAAGAGTATTATAAAATCTGGTCAATATGACTTTCGTGATAAATAGGGCAAAGTACAATAATTTGTGTAACGAAAGAACGAAAAATGACTTTTGAGTGATGAAACAAAGCTGAATAACTTTTATGTAACAAAATGAAGAAAGACTTTTGAGTAAAACACAAAGTTAAATGACCACCCATGAAAATTACTCCTAAAGTTTAGCTGTTACTGTTACTTTTTTTTCGCTTTTAGTATTTAGATGTGATTGTTGAATAAATCCTCTTTCAAATGTATTTATGAGTCTTTTAGAGTTCAAACGTTATGTAATCAAAGGCTTAGCCTGGATTTGAAGGTTATGAGTTCGGGATTTTAATCATTTTAAGTTACTAGATTCTAAATCAATAATTAGGATAATTTCAATAAATTTCATAAGACAAATATAAATTTTGGATCAAAACTATTGGGTTCGGCCGAACTCGTAGCTGATAATCTAGCTTCGCCCCTAGTTATGTTCACTATTTTTTAGTGGAAAATACAAATGTTGTATTAGCTTGTTGTAGGGTAAATTCTCTAAAAGGTGTATAATGTAAAATTATTATGATGTAATATATATATATATATATAGAATTGGTTGTATTTGATTTCATTTCCTATTATATTTTGTTAAAACAAAATAAAAAAGTGGAGAATTGGAGCTCTTTTGTGTGTGTGTGTGAGAGAGAGAGAACAAGCGCGGATGTTTTGCAGTCAAAGGTAAGTTTATGGGTTGGAATAAGCTAATGTATAAAAGTGTAAAATAAAGCAATTAGGGAAGGAAGGTATCCTTTTGTCGGGA
Organism: Nicotiana knightiana; assembly: GCA_005239525.1. Taxonomy (NCBI): domain Eukaryota; kingdom Viridiplantae; phylum Streptophyta; class Magnoliopsida; order Solanales; family Solanaceae; genus Nicotiana; species Nicotiana knightiana. The sequence continues at coordinate 46,204 of ML370168.1, forward strand.
AAAGTTCTCTACGTTACCTCGACCGTCTGATTGGTTTCAATCAAATTAATCTTATGTTTCAGAGATCTTATAATTTTGTTGCAAATATTTGTTTGCCAAAAATGTCATTTTCAGATTAGGAAAAACAATATTTCGTGCTAGTAAATTTCGGAAGCATGAGTTGGTGAAAGATGAGTGGTGACAGAATGACAGTGAAAGTCAATGGAGCTTTAAGCTAAAAAATAACACTATCTTTTAGTCACCAATGGAGGAACTTCCTCACCCATTAAATTATCAATTCGCTTGGTCAAGAGGCTAGCTAATTAAACATTAATTTCTTTGATCCAAAATGAATATGTCTCACTCAAATCAATTTGGCACTAATAAGTGCCAACTACAACAACATACTTAGTGTAATTCGAAAAGGATAGTTTTACTCCTAACTTGTAAAGGTAGAAAGATTATTTCCGATAAACTCTCGGCTCAAGAAAAACATAATCACAGTAGTTTAAAAAAATATGGTAGTAAAGAAGCCATATAGAAAAGAAAGCAGTAACAACAGCAAGATAATAAGAAAATCGACGCAGAAGAAATATTAGGTAGTAATAGAAGTCTAGGAATAAGGAAGTACAAGAATAATACTAGTACTACTAGTAATGAAAGGAAATACGTTCGACTATCTACTAACCTTCTACCCTAATTTTAAACCCCTCATTACGCTGAAGATGAGTAATGTCTTGCCTAATCATCTCTCCCCAATGCTTATGCGGCCTACTTAGACTCTCCATTGGCAACCTCTCACACCTCCTCACTGAGACATTTGTGCATCTCCTCTCCACGTGTTTGAATCATCTAAGCCTCGCTTCCCATATTTTGTCCACCACATGGTCAATTTTTCCATTTCCTAAGTGTCATTTTAGAAAATAATGAAAACATTAATATATTCTTCAAATTCATCTTTGCATAAATGATCTAAGAAACCTGAGGAGAGATATAGAATTATCTAAGAAACAGTCAATTCGCAATCATTATATAGAATTATCTCTTTATGAAAATAATACTAGAAATAACTTCCCTTAAAGGATTGGTTCCTACTTACTATATAATACTTCCTCTATTTGGTCAAAAATAGAGATCTCAACAGCAATTACACTCTTCATTTATCCCTTTTAACATTTTAGATGAAAGATATTGCATGCCATAAAATAAAATAAAGAGTATCAGTACTTCACCAACAAAAGGTAAATAAATCTTTTTCTGCTCAATGATTTTCCCTTCCAATTTTCACAATAATTGCTTGTTTTTTTCTGAATGAAGACAAATTATTTTGTTCCTTGTATCATTATTGGTTTCCATTCTTTTGGTTTGACTTATGGGCTAGGAGGTGACGTTCCTCACAAATAGTTTAGGTTTGTCACGTCTCTAGCTAGCAGCCACATGCTTAACAGGATATCTAAAAAATGAAAAACGCCAATATTTAGAGCCCGTTTGGACATTTAAAAGAAAAAAAAATTCACTTTTTTCGAAATTAGGTTTGACAAATAAAATTTATAATTTTCACTTGAAGATGAATTTTGAAATTTTTCGAAAATTTTCACTCAAATCACTTACAAAACTTCAAAAACAACCCAAAATAATATTCATGTCCAAATACAACTTTAATTTTCAAATACCATTTTCACTTGAAATTTATTTTACACATTTTTTTGGAATTTTACAATTCTTATGTCCAAACGCCCACTTAGTTAATCTATAAATCTAAGTCGATCTTACAGCACACATATAATGCCATAAAATTTTCATTTTTAAATCTTTTGATAATGAATGAGATGCAGAATGGAGAAATGATCGATAACAATCAGAAAATCGGCCCTCATCTTAATATTTTAGGGGTTTTATAATATAAGTATGCAATGAAGTGTTTACTTGTCTTGATTCCCCCTCTTTTCTTTATTTTTTTCTTTTTCATTTTGTTGTGGAAATGTTCAAACCACCGAATTTGGAATTTAATTCTAAAAAATATATCCAACTATCATGCTGATGTTATATTTAAATATTTACTATTTCGGCCTTTGAAATAGCAAAAGAAAAACAATATTAAACTGGTTCAGTAATTCAAGTACTGATTTTAATGAATAGATGAAAGAAATCAAAACGAAATTGGTTTCTCATCATAAAACCAACGCGTGCCTTTGTTGTAGCTTTTTATATTTCTTTTGTCGCAAACACAGTTCTAATAATCTAGCATATATTTTATATGATGATTTAGGGGAATAGTAATCGGTAAAAATTGTGCGGGGCACCTTATTTGGTCGCCCATATTTAATCTATATACGTTTTTTTAAAACTTTTAACTTGTACTTACTTTTTAAAATAACTTCAGCTCCCCTTTCCTTCGCTGGGCTGAAGTTACCAGTTAAACTGAAGTTCGCCAGTTATAAAGACAAAACTTCAGCATACGGGGCTGAAGTTCCCCAGTTACAAAGACAAAACTTCAGCTCTAGAGTTGAAGTTTCCCAGTTACAAACTTCAGCTCTAGAGCTGAAGTTCCCAAGTTATAGCTGAAGTTGTTGTCTTTATAATTCGGGAACTTCAGCCCCGTATGCTGAAGTTGTTGTCTTTATAACTTGGGAACTTCAGCCCCGTATGCTGAAGTTGTTGTCTTTATAACTTGGGAACTTCAGCCCCGTATGCTGAAGTTCCCCCAGTTCCCCAGTGTAACTGGGGGAACTTCAGCTCGTATGCTGAAGTTTTTGTCTTTATAACTGGGGAACTTCAGCTGAAGTTCCCCATTTACAAAGACAAAAACTTCAGCTCTAGAGCTGAAGTTTTTGTCTTTGTAAATGGGGAACTTCAGCTGAAGTTCCCCATTTACAAAGACAAAAACTTCAGCTCTAGAGCTGAAGTTTCCCATTTACTAGAGCTGAAGTTCGCAAACTACTTCAGGCCTGTCTACTAGAATGCTGAAGTTTTGAATGATTGTCTTTGCTACTTCAGCCCCGCATGCTGAAGTTATGCGCAAAAACGGATACGGATGCAATTTTTTTTTACAAAGCGAATATAAGTTAAAACGTGACACAAAAAATAGGTACGGATGCAAAAGCCCCTAATAATCTTTGCTTTAACTATTTGTTTACGCACAATAATGGAAGAGTGGTTAATTAACTAAAATCAGCGACGAATCTTAGGCCCCTTGTCACCCCATATTATTAGTGAAGGAGGTAATCTAAGAACTAAAATTGATTTTGTTTTAAGATTAATTCAAGCATTAAAATTTTTAATCCTTATACACATGACTTACAAAAACTTTATTTTATACATATATCTGTAAATAACTTTTTTTTCTAAAAATTAATACTCCATGAATCTAAATAGTAGATTGACACGTTTTGACAATAATACAAGGTAATATCAATTTACGACAGAAAATAAATACTACTATTAAGCTACCACGATCCAGATCCAATCCACCCACACACTAATTTTTGACAATAAATTGACATCACTTGCATAAAATCAAATAAACATAACTGTTTAAAATCCAATGATTGAATTATATATTTACATACATTATCAAATAATTTGAAAACTAACTCTGCATATTATTGTATACAACTTGTACTTTAGTGGCAGCAATAAAAATGTAACTACAGAAAAAGAAAATTTCCTATTTTGAAATCAAAAGGTCCAAGAAAACTCAAAAAGAATAATTAGTTGAAATGTTGATATGAATATCGCAATTATAAAAAAATAAAGGATCTAAGAAGAGAAACATCACATCATATTTCGCAGCAGCAACAAGTGTCCTACGTATACAGGCAAACATTCAATTACGCAGATGGCCAACTACATGTGATGTCGACTTTCCTTTATTTAAGATGCAATTTGGGATCAAACAAAAAAATTATTCAACCTATGGCTTGTACAGGTAAGCAAAGGTTGTTTTCGGCTCCTTAAATAAATGGAGTTGAAACAGAGAGAAGAAATGTTGGGAACCAAAAATGACAACTCTATAGCCCCAAATCCAATGTGACAAGTGGTTTGCACCACAAGTATCAATTTTAACCCATGAAAATATAAGAGCAAAATTCATTTCTAGTCACTCGCTGCAAACTTAAATCATTTGGTAGCCGCAAAATTTTAAATACATTTAGTAGCCTAAGATATTAGAATGGTCAGCCCAAATTCTACCAACCCCACCGCATCTATCTTTCCTTTTCCACCATCTATCAGACATCCATACAAAAAAGCATCATCATTGCCTTGCCGCTACCGCCATGGCATCGCTACCACCTCCAGAAACTGCTGCCACTGTACCGCCCTACCTACATCCCATAAACGATTGATCATCAAAAAGCAGACTCACGCACCCTGGACCAGCCTCATCCACACCAATTCTACCACCAAATCAAAAGAATTTAGGACTAAAAGAAAGGGGGGGGGGGGGGGGGGGGGGGGGGGAAGAGTGAGAAGAAGAAAAAACAAAAGGCAGTATAAACATACAAATTGAACTTAAAATAATAAGATCTAAAAGAGAAAAAGAAAGAAAGATTGAGAGTATTTATGAGAGAAAAAATTATACACTTTATATATGGAAGATATATTAATTATTTACTTTATATACAATTATGTATTCTATGTGCACTGCATATATACTTTATGTACTATTTTATACTTTATATACAAAATTATATGAACATTGAATTTGTATAAAACGTGTATATGTATTATATAAGTGCAGATACACATTTCATATAAATGTGCATACATAATATATACGCACTATATACAATATTCTCAACACCCAATGTAACCACTATAATCTTTTACGCCCAATTTTGTATAATATGTATCTAATAAATGTATATATACTATTATATAATTTATACATAAAATGTATACAAAATTATATCAACATTAAATTTGTATAAAAAGTGTATGTGTATTATATAAGTGTAGATAGACCTTTCATATAAATGTGCATATATAATATATACATTATATACAATATTCTCAACACTTAATGTAGCCACTGTAATCTTTCACGCCCAGTTTCGTGTAATACGTGTATAATAAATGTATCATTAATGTAAAATATATACAAACTGATTATACACCATATTATACTATTATTATACACTGATTACATAATGTATAAATAAAGGAGCACTGGCGGTAATGGAGGACAGTGAACTTGGCCCGAAAAAAGCTTTTCTCCGGCCGTGGCTATTTTATTTTCTCCATTTTTCATCTTCTTGCAAAATTCATCCAAAAAAAATCATGTAATATTATATCTGAAAGTGGACAGAAAGCGAAGAAAGCGTCAACTATCACCAAGCTTTAGCCTGAAATTACTCAAAGACGGTAAATATTTTTGTATCTAAGTAAAGGAGGACGAGATCTCAAAGATAAAAAGAGAAGTTTAAAAAAAATGTATGCTAGTGTCATTATAAGGAAGAAAAGAAAAAAAGAGGGAGCGAGTGAAGGAGGGAAAGATGGAAGTCATTGGTAGATTGAATAAGAGAGAAATGAGAGAGAAATGGAGAGAGAGGGGGGGGGGGGGGGGGGGGGGGGAGAGGGAGGAGTAGGCGATTGAAAATGGGAGAAATGCACTGGGAATAAGGGGTATAATTTGTCAATAAATTGGGCTTAAAGGCTATTTCGGGTCTATGGAGAAAAATATGGGCTAATAAAATTCTCAGGGGCTATAGAGGGTTTTTTTCTCAAAAATATAATATGTCCAGATTTTGACGGGTTGGCCCGGGTATATACTCATTGGCAAGTCATTTAAATTTTTTATGATACACCGACTTAATTTATATGGGAAAACTACCTAAATTGTTACTTCATAAACAATTTTTATCAAAACTAGCCCAAAATAAAATAGTTGCTAAAAATAGCCAAATATCATGTTGTAACACAAGTCTATTTTGCTAAAATACAAAGGTAGTTCAAAGTTTTTGAGACATAGGACCTGAGCAATATTGCAAGATTTAAATTCATTTAAGTAGAATTCAGAGAATCGAGTGCCTTAATTCGATTTAGAAATCACTATTACACGTTAGTTTGTTGGATTAGGTCGAAAAATTAAACTGAAAACGCCATGGACATCCATTGAAGCTTGCTTAAGCTTGAATTCAAAACTTTGGGTGTTCAAAATTAAAAGTTATTTCAAGAGGGAGTTGTTGAAATAGATTTGGTACTTCTTATGGAGTTAGAATCTCAGGTTTATGATGATTTGGTTCAGTTTTGAGTAGGGGTGGCTAACGGGCCGGGCCCGGGCCAAACGGTTCAAGTGGGCCGGGCTAAGCGGGCCCGGGCTAAACGGTCCCGGGCTATATGTGTGGAACCGTCCCCCTACGGGCCTAAGCCCACATGGGCCCGGGCTAAGGGGGCCGAGCCCGCGGGCCAAACAGGCCTAAACGGGTCCGGGCTATTTTTTTTTAATTTTTTTTATGTAAGGCAATTTTCTGGTAAATCTTGTATAAGTGTATTATATAAGTGTTATTCTAGAGTTACAAAATTTTTGTTATGTAATTATATTATATTATCTAAGACAATTTATTGTAAATTATATTATATAACTATTAGATATGTATTGTAATTCAAGTGTAAACACAAATATTCAAGGAAATGCCTTATAAATTTTATTAATAACGACATTTAAAAAAATGACAATATCTTTCTTAGTCTTCCTCCCCC
>ML370168.1:53031-66313 GCA_005239525.1 Nicotiana knightiana
CACAATTTTTCAACATTTTCAATAATAAAGTAAGCAATAGTAGAAGAAAATTAGAGAGAGATTGATATTTTTGTGAGTAAAAATGAAAGAATGAGGGGGTATTTATAGTTGAGGAAAGTGAAAAAGTGTAATTATAAAAAGTTTGGGGTTAAAATAAAGTTTGGGGGCCAAATGGCTAATTTTTAAACATGCCAAACGGCTCTTTTGAGGCTCCAACGGCTAGATTTTAAAAATCTGGCCGTTGGCCATTTTTTTAATTTTTTTTTTTTTGAATTTTTACCGTTGGGCCCGCCTGCCGGGCCCGGGCTAAACGGGCCCGGGCTCACGGGTCCAAACATTAGAACCGGCCCCCCACGGGCCGACCCGTTTAGCCCGCTAGCCCGTATAGCCCCCGGGTCCGGCCCGGCCCACCTGCCACCCTTAGTTTTGAGGTGGTTTGAATTGAAAAATCGAAATAAAAGATGATTATACAAAAAGATGATATGTGTATCACATATATATCATATGTTTATCAAATTTGTACCACGTGTATATCCATATATACATGTGTGTTAGATACATGCATGATATACGTTTGATACTTGTGTCGTGGAAGAATATTTTTAAACTCGATTTTAATTACGAACCTCCAATCTTGCTCAAATTTTGTATGAAAAACGAGTTCCAGAGGCATCTTTCATTCATATCGATTTGAGTTTTTCCGCACCATAATTTGATCTGCCTCTTCTTCGTTCCGGAACTCCCAACAAATCCTTGACTCTATATTGCCTCATTTTTAAATAATGTATATCATTTGTAATGAATTTTGACCCCAAACTAGTCTAACTCACTTTCAAACTTCGTCAAAATTTGTATATTGTCTTATCTATGTGTTTTCAACGAATTGCTACAATACCTGTTGAAAAAATATCTTTGTTTGCCTATGTTTTTCGAATGTTGTATATCATTAATAATATTTTTGGCTTTCTTTATAATATAACTAAAATGGCTAGTTGTTGATAAATAGTGTCTTTTTTTGTACATTCCCCAAAGATTCCCTTAATTTATCCTATAGCATGGACAATTTAAATGGAGTAACAGATAGGAATGGACCTATAAACGGTTGGTATTTAAAAGTTATCGCCACTTTTGAAAGTATTTAGTAAATGACCCTCGTCCCCATACACGCTAACTCTAACCAATTGTTATGATTTTGTGGTTGTTCAATTGTTCACCAAGTTTTACCATACTGGCATGACTTAGTGTTATCTACATACAATTTATTTATTAGATTATTCACAAACTCAACCCAATTTGCATAATTTTTGTGCTTGTTTAATTGTTCACCAAACTCTATCGATTTGCATGATTTTGTATTATCTGAAATTTAAATATCTCTTAAATTAGTCATTAAAGCATGTGATTAACATAAATTTTCTGTGATAGTTCAACAAAGTTGATCACGCTGAACTGTGTCTAATAAAAGACTAAGCGGGCGTTGCAAATATAATTCGGGGTATTAAGCCGAGAGTCGATCCCATAGGGAATTAACATATCAAGAAAGCCGTTAAAATACTAAACTCTCACTTAATCAATTTCCTCAAACTTTATGAATAATAATCGATGTTGTAATTATCACTAAGATCAATGAAATTGCTAAACTAAGATTAACTAACAGCAGTTGTAAACAATTGGAATAAAGGTCTAAGGCAATGGTTTCCCCCGTTGGTACTTTCCCTAGTTGTATGTTCCTATAGCTTTGACTTGGTTGTCTCTATCAATCATGAACTCTCCAGCTATCGTAAATCTCTCTCGAGCATTTATGATAATTTACTAGTCGCACTCTCTCGAGCTACGCTAGCTATATTTACGTTACAACTCACTTTAGATTGCACCCGAGGTATATTATCTCTAACCCAACCTCTAAACCCTCGGTTATAACTCTCTTCTATACTTCGGGAGTGATGTTATTCAACAACTACCTAAATATGCACTCTCTCTCAAGTAGATACATAATAAATAGGAACCGCTAGTTGAGGGCCCTTCAACTAACTACAATCAAAACGTAGTTGAACAAATAGAGATAAATAACCAACTCAAAACTATATTAACATGCCAACGAGTTCATCCCCAAGAGGTTTTACCAAAACCCTAGATTAGAAAATCTAGCTACTCATAATAATGATAAAAATTACAAAAGAATTCATGAACAATGATAAAAAAACATAAGAGAAGGAGATATGGGTTGATGCCCTCCTTGCCTCTTTCGGTCGAATTTGTGTCCAAAATATGTCCCATCTCTCAAAAATAACGTTCTCCCATGTATATATACTAAGTAGGGTCGGGACCAAACAATTATACTCTCTCCTACGCGAAAAAGGAAAAGTTTCCAGGCCGCCACTAGCGCGGCCGCGCTAATCTCGCGCTAGAGGTCGCGCTAGTGGGGTTTTATTCTGCCCCAGTCCGCGTCAGGTCCGCATTCGTAGTTTCGATAACGTTTTTAGCCTTGATCCGTTTAGAATTTGGAACAACATAAATACGTGAAAGTTGTATCCCTTTGAGTTATCTTTCCAACCATATATTATATAGCCAAAATGGAGTTCGGAGCAAACAGTTATGTCTATTTTACTAGACAGTGCACAATATGTCTCCTCGAGTCTTCGTTTGTTCTCAACTATCAAATTTGACCCCCGAACACGATACCGGCTTAATTCCTTGAGCTTTTACTCAGACTTCAAAGCTCCAAATCACTTAAATTCATTCCATAACATCTATATAGCTCGTAATAACTCCTACAAGGCATAAAACACACAGTTAGTGCAAAACACTAGCGATTAAAGCTCAAACTCAATTAAAGTGCAGTGAACTAGAGTGTAATAAGCGACTAAAATACATAATTATAGCCTATCATCAACACTCCACACTTAAACCATTGCTCGTCCTCGAGCAATCAAACTACACTTTATATAGACACGACCTTTTTAAGCAATTCTCCTTACTCATCATATCAAGAATATTTAAAATAGACAAAGCACTAAAGCGTAACATCTTCACCTCAAGATTTGACTCACAAGTACCACGTATTATTCACAGCTCACCCACTTACTCTAACATATAGGTCACTGACATTATCTTTCCTTCATGAATCAAGCGCCCTCACACAACAAAAGAGAGTAGTTCCACACAATAAAATTTAAGAACACATAGGAAGTTAAGATAGAAAGAATTCACTCACTCTCAGAAATAATATTCATGTGCCACAAAAGATTCACCATAGGCTTTCCCGTAGTGTACTACCCTACTAATCGAGCTCATTCAGTCTAGGATCAAGTAGGACTATTTGGTTGTAATGTAGGCTGCGGAACGGGTAGGATATATTTAGATACAAGAGTGACTACACCTCCCTAAGCACTTTAATACATATACTTTAACATTAAAACTCCATACTTATGTCAAACCAAACTCCTCTTTCACATCAATGTTATTACCCCATACTTCTTTAAGCACAATTACATTAAGAGTCACCACTTGCCAAGGAATTTTTTTTTTCACAACAATACAACATTTTTTTCCTTTTTTTTTTCAAGTGACTCTTACTTTTTCAAAACAGTGCAATGTTATGAAGGAAGATTTCCATTTCTCCTAATGTTATGAGGGACACCAGTGATATTCCCAACTTCAACATATGTTCATTTTCAATGGGTAGTACAGAAGGGACTATGGAATTTCCCCCTGCTTCTGAACAACATCAGTTAGCTGTGATGGAACAACAAGGAGTTGTTGAAATAGGTGCTAGCATGGCTGTGGAATCTTCCCCTGCTGCTGAAATGCAGCAGTTAGTTGTGACGGAACAGCAGGAAGAGCAACCAGAAAGAAAACCAGTTAAAAAAGAGAAAAAGATTCGTGTGGAGAGTATTTGGTTGAAATCTCCTCATGTTGTTCCTAAACAAAAGCAAAGGGGGCAAGATTGGAAAGAAGGAAAGACTGCACGAAGGTGTCCCTTCCATTATGTTAGTCGAGACAGTGGAATTACTGGAAAATTTGATGACTGACTCAAGAAGGATGATAGTCAATATAATTCCAATCCATTCAGATTAGCTAGAATGCCCATTCCAAAGCCTTTCTTTACCTTGCTTGTGGATCCTAACTCTGATCTTTCGGATGAAGTAAGTTATTAAGTTTATTTTTTGATTTAGTTTTCAACTGTATTTCTCAAAATCTCAGGTTATTTTTATAGTATAGAAAGCAGAACATAACTTAAGCATATTTTTAGTGCTGAAGTTTAGCAATTAAAACTAAAAATTTCAGCTTGTTTATGCTGAAGTTTTGAAAAATGAACTAAACAACTTCAGCATATATGCTAAAGTTTTGACATGCAGTCTCTATTTTTTTTCTTCTAAACTTTTAAATCAAATTTGCTGCAGCATTTTTAGATTATTTCCTAAACTTAAAACTCAATATGCTTAAGTTTTTGTCATGCAGTTTGTAATTTCTAGTTGTAATGCATTTTTTCAAAATTTTCATACTTATATGCTCAATTCATACTTATAGTTTTCTTTTGTTGTTGTTCTATTGCAGCATATTGAAGTGGGCATATATTTCTTGCAGAAAAAATATTACTATCACCTTCCAAATTATTCAAAATCAAGATGTGCAATAACATATTTACTTTTTGATCAGTACATGACTAAGCTAGGTACTGTTCACCCTACAGATGACGAAAAGAAAAAAAATTTAAAAAGGAGGGAAAAGTCAAAAAGTAAATCAAAGAGAAAGAGGACATCTAAAGAAGAAGAGGAAGTGGTGTTTCAGGAACTTACAGAGTATACTTGGTTTGAAGATCAATCAACTGGTGAAATGGTGACCAACTATGTAAGAGGCACTGACCTCTCATGTGGGATCTCATGGGCATGTGCTGAAAAAGTGTTTTTTCCATTTCGACTTCCGCCAACAGGGAAGCAGACATCAACACACTATTTTTTTGGAATTTTGAGCTTTAAAGAGAAGATTATATATGTGTATGATTCCTTAAAAAATCAACCATATGAAAGTGCGGTTAAACATGTCGAAATTTATGCCCGGTTGATCCCACGTTGCCTCAAATGCTTGGACCTTGCATCACACAATAAGAGTTGGGCAGAAAATAGTGTGGATAGATTTCAAATTATGTGGACGAAGATACCCCTGCAGGGTAACAAGTACTTGTTTGTCATATCTTTTAACGATGCATCTTATATTTATTATTTTTTATTCTTGTGTTAACTATTCTTCAATTCTTGTTTTCACGTGTTTTTGTAGTGTTGATTGTAGTATATATACTCTTAAGTTCATGGACATGCTCTTGAAGAGAGAAGATGTCTTTAATTTTGATCAAAGTCAGACTCTTACATTCAGAAGAGAATTGGCTGCAAATCTGTGGACTCATGCAATGTGGAAAAAGGAAAGCGGCTATGATATTGCAGAAGAGAAATTAGGAGATGACTATGGAGAACATGAAGACACTCTGTGTGAATTTTTTCAATAGAATATAACTTGTAAATGAAAAACAATTTTTTTTATTTTTTTTAAAGGATATAAGTGAAATCTAATATCTTTTATCATAAATTTTTAGTATATTTTTGATGAAATTCAGCATGCATAAATTTCAACATGAAGTAAACTAATGAATTCAATAAAAAACTTCAGTTTGTATTGTGCTGAAGTTTTTACAACCATTACTAAAAAACTTCAGCTTGTCTTGTGCTGAAGGTTTTTCAAAAAGCTTTTTCTGATAAACTATTGAATACAAGAGAAAACTTTAGCATATTAGAGAGCTGAAGTTCCTACAAATGAACTGATTAACTTCAGCTTCTTGTGATGAAGTTTTAAAAAAAGCTCATGACAAAACTATAGAATTAAGGACAAAACTTCAGCATATGATGTGCTGAAGATTTTACAAATGAACTAATTGACTTCAGCATCTTGTGCTGAAGTTTTTCATAAAGCTGTATTTTTTTAAACTTTGTTCAGCATCTTGTGNATGAAGTATTTAAAAATGAACAAATTTACTTCAGCATCTTGTGCTGAAGTTTTTCATAAAGCTCATGATGACTAAACTATCGAATCTAGGTATTAAAACTTCAGCACAGTGGTTGCTGAAGTATTAAAAAATGAACTAATTTACTTCAGCATCTTGTGCTGAAGTTTTTCATAAAGCTCATGACGACTAAACTATAGAATCCGGGGATAAAAACTTCAGCACAGTGGTAGCTGAAGTATTTAAAAATGAACTAATTTACTTCAGCATCTTGTGCTGAAGTTTTTCATAAAGCTCATGACGACTAAACTATAGAATCCGGGGATAAAAACTTCAGCACAATGGTAGCTGAAGTATTTAAAAATGAACTAATTTACTTCAGCATCTTGTGCTGAAGTTTTTCATAAAGCTCATGACGACTAAACTATCGAATCCAGGTATTAAAACCTCAGCACAGTGGTTGCTGAAGTATTAAAAAATGAACTAATTTACTTCAGCATCTTGTGCTGAAGTTTTTCATTGAGCTCATGAAGTCTAAACAAATTTCAGCACATTATGTGTTGAAGTCTTTACAAATGAACTAACTTAGTTCATCATCTTGTGCTGAAATTTTTCATAAAGCTCATGAAGACTAAACAAACTTCAACACATGCGGTGCTGAAGATTTTACAAATGAACTGATTAACTTCAGTTTCTTGTGCTGATGTTTTAAAAAAAAAGCTCATTACAAAACTATAGAATTAAGGACAAAACTTCAGCATATGTGGTGCTGAAGATTTTACAAATGAACTAATTGACTTCAACATCTTGTGCTGAAGTTTTTCATAAAGATGTATTTTTTTTAACTTGATACTTATACTTTTTACATTTACTAGTTTCACCTACCACCTACTTATCTTATAACATTTCAATTTCTCTGAACGTAAAGCATTAAACAGACCTGAAAATTTACTTTTATATTTATAGATATTAAATTGATTAGGTGCACTCTTTGGCTATATAAACTATCGAATCCAGGGATAAAAACTTCAGCACAATTGTAATGAGGGAGACGTCCTGAAATTTCATGTGTGAAGGAGACTTGCCACAGATTGTGGTGCATGACAAACTCGAGTTCTGGGATATTTGTGATGCACCACAAACTGTGGCCAGTCTCCTTCACACATGAAATTTATGGACGTCTGCTTCATTATCTTTGCTTTCACAACTTGTTATTGTTGCCCCTGCTGTAGCAAGTAATAATACAGTGGCCGTAACTATGGATCATAGTTTACTAAAAAAATTTAATCCTTATGAAGAGAGTACCACCTCACTTGTCAACCGGTATCTTTCTATGCCAAGGACAACGATAGCAACGACAGTCGTTTTCTAGTGCTTCCAACTATGTGGGTGCTATCATTGCCCTTGGCATAGAAAGATACCGGTTGACAAGTGAGGTGGTACTCTCATCATAAGGATTAACATTTTTTAGTAAACTACTATCCACAACTGCGGCCACTGTATTACTACTTGCTACAGCAGGGGCAACAGTAACAGGTTGTGAAATCAAAGATAATGAAGACGTCCTGAAACTTCATGTGTGAAGGAGACTTGACACAGATTGTGGTGCATGACAAACTCGAGTTCTGGGATATTTGTGATGCACCACAAACTGTGGCCAGTCTCCTTCACACATGAAATTTCTGGACGTCTCCTTCATTATCTTTGCTTCCCACAAATTTCTAGATGCATACCATTTAAGCATGTCTTTGTGATCATGGAAAGTGAAAACAAGATAGAAATTATAAAAGTCCAGAAGGGCAAGAAGGACATGACTATGGAGAATATAAAGAGACTTTGTGTGAATTTCTTTGAATAGAGAATAACTTGTAAATGAAAAATATTTTTTTTCATTTTTTTTCAAGGATGTAAGTGAAAACGAAATTTGGATTTTTTCATCTTTGCTGAAGTTTTTCATAAAGCTCATGACGACTAAACTATCGAATCCAGGGATAAGAACTTCAGCACAATGGTAGCTGAAGTATTCAAAAATCATGACGACTAAACGATCGAATCCAGGTACTAAAACTTCAGCAGAATCGTAGCTGAAGTATTTAAAAATGAACTAATTTACTTCAGCATCTTGTGCTGAAGTTTTTCACTAAGCTCGTGACGACTAAACTATCGAATCCAGGTACTAAAACTTCAACACAATTGTAGCTGAAGTATTTAAAAATGAACTAATTTACTTCAGCATCTTGTGCTGAAGTTTTTCATAAAGCTCATGACGACTAAACTATCGAATCCAGGGATAAAAACTTCAGCACAATTGTAGCTGAAGTATTTAAAAATGAACTAATTTACTTCAGCATCTTGTGCTGAAGTTTTTTATAAATCTCATGACGACTAAACTATAGAATACAGTTCAGCACCTAGGATGCTGAAGTATTTACAAATGAACTAATTTACTTCAGTATCTTGTGCTGAAGTTTTTCATAAAGCTCATGACGGCTAAACTATAGAATCCGGTAATAAAAACTTCAGCACGTAAGGTGCTGACGTGTTTAAAGATGAACTAACTTAGTTCAGCATAAAATGCTGAAGTTTTTCATAAAGCTCATGACGACTAAACTTCAGCATATTTTTTTAGATTGATACTTATCTTTTTAGCATTTACTAGCTAGTTTTTTATCACCTACCTATCTTACATTTACATTTATTGTGTGAACGTAAAATAGTAAAACAGACCTGAAAAGTTACTTTTACATTTATTGATAATAGATTGATTAGCTGCACTCTTTTACAAATTTACTTCAGCACAGTGGTTGCTGAAGTATTAAAAAATGAACTAATTTACTTCAGCACCTTCTGCTGAAGTTTTTCATAAAGCTCATGAAGACTAAACAAACTTCAGCACATTATGTGCTGAAGTGTTTACAAATAAACTAATTTACTTCAGCATTTTATGCTGAAGTTTTTATTACTGTACAAATACTGTGGACAATCTGAAGTAACATTAACCACTTACTTGTTTTACCAACTACTTATCTTTTTACATTGAATTTCTCTGAGCGTAAAATAGTAAAACAGATGAAAAGTTACTTTTACATTTATTGATAATAAATTGATTAGGTGCACTCTTTGGCTATATTAATAATCTCTTCACTTGAAAATTTTCATAGTTATCCTTAGACTTCTATCATATTTCTTTAAATTTATATTCATCCTTAGTCTTTCATCTTTTTTCAAAAGAAAGAATGTCTGTTGCAAGTGGAAGTAGGAAGCTTTAAATGGAAGAAATTTTGCAGAAGTGGGATAGTTTGAAGTCTGATTGGAACAATAACGTACCAATGTGTAACCTTATGCAAAAGTGGGATCAAATAAAGGCTGATTGGGAAAGAATCAGACCAAAGTTTATTGTCGATGAATTATTCCAGCACAGGATTAACCTTGAACGTAGTTGTCAAGGTTATCCAAGCTCGTTTGAGAAGGTTGTCCAACAGAAGAAAAGAGTGTGTCATGTCTCCTATTTTATAGTCATGGAGATATTAATTCCCCTGGGAGATCTTCGAACCTTAGATGACTCTCCATCAATAGCACCTACTCCTATTCATTCCCCTATGTCTGATGTCTATAATTTTCTAGTCATGTCTGATGTAAAAACCCCTAACTTTTTACATCAGAATGACATATCTTGGTTTCTACCACAAACAGCAAAAGCTTACATCTTGTGAAGCAATAGTTGGTACTGGGAGTGATCAAAATATGTTTGTCCATAGTAAAGTCTTGTCAGAAACAACATTTGTGTAGCAAAAAGGGGGATATAGCTTTTCTGGTAAACTAGAATATAACTCCAGGGCGAAATAGATGATCCTCCTTGTTGTTGTTGTTGTTGATTGTAATTGCTAGTGAAAACAAAATGAATTGTGTGAATAATGTCATCTCTGTCTTTTAAATTTTTCTTGTATTTGCACTATCAAATACGTTTGTCTATTTTGTCTTAGGTAAAAAATATGCTGAAATTTTTTCAAATGAACTAATTGACTATAGAATCCAGGGACAAAAAGTGCAGCATAGGATATTAAAAAACTATCGAATCCAGGGATAACAACTTCAGCACAGTGGTTGCTGAAGTATTAAAAAATGAACTACTTTACTTCAGCATCTTGTGTTGAAGTTTTTCATAAAGCTCATGAAGACTAAACTATAGAATCCAGTAATAAAAACTTCAGCACATTATGTGCTGAAGTCTTTACAAATGAACTAACTTAGCTCAGCATCTTGTGCTGGAGTTTTTCATAAAGCTCATGAAGACTAAACTATAGAATCCAGTGATAAAAACTTCAGCACATTATGTGCTGAAGTCTTTACAAATGAACTAATTTACTTCAGCATTTTTCATAAAAGCTCATGACGACTAAACTTCAGCATTTTTTTTTAAATTGATACTCATCTTTTTCGCATTTACTAGCCACTTTTTGTCTTTTATCATCTACTTATCTTACATTTACATTTATTGCCTGAATATTTATGAGGCTGAAGTTAAATTTTGTAAAATTTATATTCATCCTTAGTCTTTTATCTTTTTTTTAAGAAAGAATGTCTGGTGCAAGCTTTAGTAGGAAGCTTTCAATGGAAGAAATTATGCAGAAGTGGTTTGTACTTCAGCAATATATAAAAGAGTGCAAGAGTCTTTTTTTTATTTGTATGAAAACAATCACATTTGAAATATATCATACAAAAATGAAAGTCTAAATTCTGCCAAGAATTATTGAACGTTGGAGTATTTTTCAGCGTGTTTCTTCGAATATGGATGAGGTGCTGGAGAAGATAAGCAAGTTATTCTATTATTCCCAATTTGTTTACATCGACTGCATTTGGTAGACTTCCATGATACTGATTCAGTCGCTGGCATATGCCTCTTCTTTTGTCTTCTTCCTTGTTAAATCTCCACATCGGGAGTTTTTGTGATCTCAGATTGTACATTTTGTGGAATATCCCATGATTTTTGATCTCCCACGGTATTCACATGTCCTTCATATGTTTTGAACCATGTTTCCTTTGAATACCAATTTGAGCAGTAATCAGATTTTTGCAAATATCTCTTATTAATAGCAGCAATTGCATGTGGACAGGGCAATTCATCAAGTTGAAATTCCAAGCAGTCACAAGTTCTCCTTTTTAAGTCCACAATGAATTCGATTCCTTCACTATTTATTCTAAACATCATTGAATCAAGGTTGAACACCTAAGAAGGAATAGAAAATATTAGTGTATTATTGATTCAAAAAGAAAAAGTATGAAGTTTTTATATGTAAGCAGTAAATCACTACAGCAGATATAAAAAGCAGAAGTAATTATGCTGAAGTTTTTCACAAAGATCATGACTACAAAACTATAGAATCCAGGACAAAACTTTAGCACATGGTGTGCTGAAGTTTTTACAAGTGAGCGAATTAACTTTAGCATTTTCTGCTAAAGTTTTTCATAAAGCTCATAACTTCAGCATGATGGGTGCTGAAGTTTTTACAAAAAGCTCATGACGACAAAACTATAGAATCTAGGGACAAAACTTCAGCTAGTATGAAGTTTTTTATATGTAAGCAGTAAATCATTGTACCAGATATAAAAAGTAGAAGTGATTATGCAATAGAGAAAACATGCTGAAAGTAAATCTTGAACTTAATAAATATACTCACAATCATTTTGCAAGCCAAGTCCATCTTCTTAGTCGTCTCTTCTTCTGCCCATATTGATACTTTGTAAAAAGATTCATTTGCTTTTTTCCTCCGTTCGTAAAACCACTCTCCCATCTTTTCTTGGATGTAATCTAACGTTCTTAAAATAGGCATTCTCTCGCTTTTAGTAACACGGAATTCATTGATTCTACAATGTTTGTTGTCAGCATATCATAGCGTCGTCGTGGGAACCACGATCGAGACCATCTTTCTGGAGGCTCTTCCATTATGTAATTTTATATTTTCTTGTCAACACTTTTGAGTTGGGACATTAACTTATTAAAATCTTCACGTTTGTATGACCTTGCAGCGCTTTGAAAAAGATTTATTACCATGGCTTTTGCATGTCTTTGCTTTAAATTTTTCTCAAAGTGATAGAGGCAGATACCATGGTGAGCTTCAGGATAAACTTTTCTAATCCCATTTGCAATCGACTGGTTTCTATCTGACAAGAAAACCAGTTCATGACGGACTTGAATTGCTTTTCTCATTTCTCCGAAGAACCAAATGTATGCCTCATTGTTTTCTGATTCTGCTACACCAAAAGATAGAGGAAATATTTGATTGTTTGCATCCTTTGATACAACAACAAATAGAACGCCACGATATTTTGACTTTAAAAACGTTGCATCTACTGCAATAACAGGTCTACAGTAGGACCAACCAGCTATTGATGCTGCTGGAGCAAAGAACATGTAACAAAACCTGTACAGTGAAACACAAAAAAACAAATCATAAGGTGTGAAGTTTAACTTCAGGCTGATGGTTGGTATTTGTTTTGCTTACCGATTCTGCTCATCTCTTTTTATGCTTTTGTACGTTCCTGGGTTTCTATGCACCATCATGTGTAGGTATGAAGGAATAATCTGGTAGTTCTCTTCCGGTGTTCCCCTTATGCAAGCAATAACTTTTTGAATAGCATGTCATGCCTTGTGATATCCAATGCCAATTCCAAATTTCTTTTTCATTTCATTTTCTACAAAAGCTGGTGTAACCTCTATCTTTTTGTCTCGAACATGTTCTAAAATTTGTTCACTTATAAAATTTGATGTAGCATGCTTCTGATCTGATTTTCTTGCATCAACTGAGCATTCATGGTTGTTATGATATTTTATCACCCTGAAAAGTGTGGAATTTTTTATTCTGGTAGCACGCACGAATCCAACCACATTGCTCCTCAATGATTTCAGCTCATATCTCTTTGAACATGATCTAACAACTGTGAATTCAACCTTTTGGGTTATCTCCAAGCTGTAGAAAAATTTAGTCATATTTTCCTTGTTCTCAAAAATTGATCCTACTCTTACTTCCTCAGGCAGTGCATCATGCCTAAGTATTTTACATGGTGGAGATTCTTTCAGCTTTACCCTCACTCTTTTTCTTGATTTCTTAGAGGTTTCAGCAATTTCATCAATTGTATCTGATGTTACTGCTATTAATTCCATATTTTCTTCATCTTCGTTGTTGCTTAAATTTTGTTGGATTGTGTGTTGGTTGTCAATTTGCATTATTAGCTGCCCTTCTTCTTCTTGCTCATTCACAAACTGGTATGAATTTATTGGAGGAGGGG
>ML370169.1:8086-18474 GCA_005239525.1 Nicotiana knightiana
GCGTGTCCTCACCATCTGTGAGAGAATGAAACAACGTAAGTTCAGATTTCAAGAATCAATAGATCAGCACGAAAGAGTTCAAGAAAGATAGAATGTTTCCTAAAAGTTCGGCAGCTTCTCGAAGATAAGTACAGACGTCTCCGTATCGATCCACAAGACTTTACTAAACCTGCTCATGACCTTTGTCATACTGCCGATCTCTGATACACTCATACAAAGAAGACTGAGCGACTGTACAAGCTAGAACACGACTGGGCTCTGAACTATCCAACCTCACAAAATGGTTGGCCAAAGTCTGAACATCTGATGCAAGCGGCCTCTCGCCGACTGGAATGAATGCAAGGCTGCCCACACTCGCTGCCTTCCTACTCAGTGCGTCAGCCACCACATTGGCCTTCCCGGGATGATACAAAATGGTGATATCATAGTCTTTCAATAGCTACAACCACCTCCTCTTCCTAAAATTTAGGTCCTTTTTGCTTGAACAAATACTGAAGGCTCTGATGATCTGTGAAGACCTCACAGGACGCGCCATAAAGATAGTGCCTCCAAATCTTCAGTGCATGAACAATGGTTGCCAACTCTAAATAATGACAAGGTAATTCTTCTCATGAACCTTCAACTGCCGAGACACATTTTCAATCACCTTGCCCTCCTGCATCAATACTGCACCGAGCCCAACACGGGAAGCATCACAATATACCATGTAAGATCCTGAACCTGTAGGCAACACCAACATCGACGTTGTAGTCAAAGAAGTCTTGAGCTTCTAAAAGCTGGACTCACACTCGTCTGACCATCTGAAAAGGGCACCCTTCTGGGTCAACCTGTTAACGGGGCTGCTATAGATGAAAACCCCTCCACAAATCGACGGTAATTTCCCGCCAAACCCAAGAAACTCCTGATCTCCGTAGCTGATGTGGGTCTAGGCCAATTCTAGACTGCCTCAATCTTCTTAGGATCTACATGAATGCCCTCTGCTGATACGACGTGGCCCAAGAAAGCGACTGAATCCAAACAAAACTCGCACTTCAAAAATTTAGCATACAACTGGTTGTCTCTCAGAGTCTGAAGCACAATCCTAAGATGCTGCTCATGCTCCTATTGACTGCGGGAGTAGGTCAAGATGTCGTCAATAAACACAATCACAAAGGAGTCTAAATAAGGCTTGAACACCCGGTTTATCAAATCCATGAATGTTGTTGAGGCATTTCTCAATCCAAAGGACATCACTAGAAATTCATAATGCCCATACAGAGTCCAAAAACCTGTCTTAGGGACATCAGATGCCCTAATCCTCAACTGATTGTAGCTAGATCTCAAATCAATCTTTGAAAACACCTTGGTACCCTGAAGATGATCAAATAATTCATCAATCCTCGGCAACAGAGACTTATTCTTGATGGTGACTTTGTTCAACTGCTGATAATCTATACACATCCTCATCGACCCATCCTTCTTCTTCACAAACAACATAGGCGCACCCCAGGGTGAGACACTGGGTCTAATAATGTCACGACTCCAAATCCCAACCGGCCGTGATGGAGCCTATCGTGGAACTAGGCTAGCCAATATATCACATGTTCACAATTTCTTTTAAAAACATCCCATTTCTGAAATCTGAGTTTCATAAATATACAGAACTACTGAATAAAGAAGGTCATCATAGTACAATATTGCAATCCCCAAAACACGGAGCCAACGTGTCATGAGCATCTAGTGAAATAATCCAAAATAAACTATTATAATACAAATCTCCGAATCAAAGCTAAATACACAGGAAGGGAAAACAGAGATGTTGTGGACGCTGGACAGCTACCTCTATATCCCGCAAATCTTGCTCTGCTGCGGACAATAAAGGCTAATGCTCGAGGTCTGCTCCTGAATCTGCACACAGAGGTGCAGGGAGTAATGTGAGTACACCAACTCAGTAGTAATGAAAATAAATCAGGTTTGAGCAGCAAGAACATATAATATCAATGTCATCAAATCACAGGAGGCACAACGTTACTTTCAAATAGTATAACATAGATGTATGAAATCGTCATGCCTTAAAAATCAACTTTCGAAAAACCCTTTAAAATAAAAATATTTTTCAACAACTTCAACCGAAAGGTCTAGTATAAAAATGAAATGAATCATATAGAGGCCCCTCGGGAAAAAAATATTTCATAAGCTCAGAGTGAAAGTAGCAGAATCATCAGTGCCCCTTGGGCAAAGACATGTATCATATTCAGCCCCTCGGGCATGCCTCACAGTCACTCATAATCAGTCACTCAGCACCTCACAGTCACTCATAATCAGTCACTCAGCACCTCACAGTCACTCATAATCAGTCACTCAGCACCTCACAGTCACTCATAATCAGTCACTCAGCACCTCACAGTCACTCATAATCAGTCACTCAGCACCTCACAGTCACTCATAATCAGTCACTCAGCACCTCACAGTCACTCATAATCAGTCACTCAGCACCTCACAGTCACTCATAATCAGTCACTCAGCACCTCACAGTCACTCATAATCAGTCACTCAGCACCTCACAGTCACTCATAATCAGTCACTCAGCACCTCACAGTTACCCATACCTCACAATCACTCGTCACTCATCACTCGGCACTCGCACTCAGTAGGTACCTGCGCTCACTAGGGATGTGTACAGACTCCGTCTTCGGAGGGGCTCCTTCAGCCCAAGCGCTAAATAAACAGCCAAATCATGTCATCAATCACTCTCAGGTTCTCGGCCTGTCTCATATCATAAATATCCTCACAACATTGGCCCTCGGCCGCACTCAATCAGACGCTCTCAACATTCCACTCGGGCCATAAATAAAACGGGGTTCTCGACCCAAAAATAGTATTTCAGTTCAAGAAATAGTAATATCATCAAATAGGAGTGTCAACAATTTCACAAGAAAGACTGAGTGTAAAATATAGTTTCAAAGTAGTGAGAATATCAGTAAAATAGCCCCCAAGGGGTTAAAACAGATCGGCACTAGGCCCCAAACATGGATCATACCCCAAATATTACACAATTCTTTTAGAACATAATTAACATAAGGTTTTGAGTAAATATGCAACTCATTAGTCGCCGCGGGGAGGACCTAGTCCAATCCAAGAGTCGGTACGCGCCACATACTCGTCATTTGACATGTGCGCCATTCTAGAAACTGTAAGAATTATGAAGTCCGGGGTTTCATACCCTCAGGACAAGATTTATAGCCATTACTTACCTCTACCGGGTCGCGACACTTGTCCGCAAAACACTTGCCCCTCAAATTGGCTCCCGATTGCACCGAATCTAGCCAAAATCAGTTCAACATCATTAAAATATACTCAAGCAACACAACCCAATCGAAAATCATCAAATTAAACAAAAATCTCGAAATTCGGCCAAACCCGAGCCCTGGGCCCACGTCTCGAAATCCGAAAATTTTTACATCATTAGAACCCTCGTCCTCTCATGATTCTATACATACCAAGAATACCAAAATCGGACCACAATTGCCATTCCAAAACCTCAAAAGAAAATATAAATTCTCATGGACCCTTCTTCCCCAATCTTAACTAAATTTCCAGAAATTTTGTGGTTTAATTACTCAAGAATTGACATGGAATCATGTTAAAGTTGGAATTCCTACCCTCCAATTCTCTCTCAAGAGCTCTCAAGTTCGCATGCAACAATGGAGAAAATAAGAACAAATTTCGCATCCCGGCCTTTTAAACATTTCTAGGCATTTCCGCACATGCGGAATATTGGCTGCACCTACGGACCCGCACCTGCGGTCCCAGGTGCGCACCTGTGAAAAACTAACTTAACGAGCAAACTCGCACCTGCGATCTTTTTTTCGCACCTGCGACCTCGCAGGTGCGACAATCCCCTCGCACCTGCGAGCCTCTCTTTGCCCAGCAATTTCTCGCGCATGCGACTGCCCCTTCCGCACCTGCGACTCCACTTTCGCAGGTGCGAAAACACCAGCAGCAACACAACAGAAAGTTTCCAAAATGCATTCCAACTTCCCGTTAACCATCCGAATTAATCCCGAGCCCCTCGGGGCCCCAACCAAACATGCCAACCTATCCCATAACATCATTCAAACTTAGTCGAGCCTTCGGAACACAAAAAACAACACTAAAACACCAAATTCGCATCAAATTCAAGCCTAAGAACTTTGAAACTTCAAAAATTCGCCAACTATGCCGAAACCAACCGAAACACCTCCGATTAATTTGAAATTTTGCAGACATATCCAATATGACATTACGGACCTGTTCCAACTTCCGGAATTCCATTTCGACCTCGATAGCCTAATTTCCACTGCCGACCGGAAATCGCCAAAATTAATTTCGCCGATTCAAGCCTAATTCTACACCGAACATCACAAAAATATTCCGAACACTCTCCTAAGTCCCAAATCACCTAACAAAGCTACTCGAGCCATAAAATTCGTATTCTGAGGTTGTTTACCAATAAGTCAACTCTTAGTTGACTTTCTCAACTATTAGGCTACTTTAAAAGGCTAAATGTCTAAACTCTCATCATAACCACTCCGGACCTAAACCAACTTATCCAATACACCAAAAATAAGATAGAGATACCTAACAAATGCAGAAATAGGGGGAACGGGGTAAATCTCACGGAACAACCGGTCGGGTCGTTACAAATAAAGCCCTTATCAAGCAAATCTTGCAATTGTTCCTTCAATTCTTTCAAATCTGGAGGGGCCATGCGATATGGAAAAATGTAAATGGGGTGAGTGCCCGAAGCCAAATCAATACAAAAATCAATATCCCTGTCGGGTGGCATCCCCGACAGATCTGCAGGAAAAACCTCTGGAAACTCACGAACAACGGGCACAGATTCCATGGAAGGAACCTCTGCACTAGAATCACGTACATAAGCCAAATAGGCTAAATACCCCTTCTCAACCATACACCGAGCCTTCATATACAAGATAACCCTACTGGTAGAATGGCCAGGATTCCCTCTCCACTCTAATCGAGGCAAACCCGGCAAGGCTAAGGTAATCGTCTTGGTGTGACAGTCCAACATAGCGTGATAAGGTGACAACCAATCCATACCCAATATAACATAAAATCAACCATATCGAGGAGTAGAATATCTACACTAGTATCAAGACTCCCAATAATGACCACACACAAACGAT
Source organism: Nicotiana knightiana (assembly GCA_005239525.1). Taxonomy (NCBI): domain Eukaryota; kingdom Viridiplantae; phylum Streptophyta; class Magnoliopsida; order Solanales; family Solanaceae; genus Nicotiana; species Nicotiana knightiana. The sequence continues at coordinate 13,255 of ML370169.1, forward strand.
AAACATGATCTACAACAAGCACCCCCCACAGGTGTGGACACATATACAAGGGCACTCAAAGAATCACGAGGCACAACCAAACATGAAGCAAAGTAATATGAAACATAAGAGTAAGTAGATCCCAAATCAAATAAAACCGAACCATCTCTATTGCAAACTGAAATAGTACATGGAATAACAACATCGGATGACTCAGCCTCAGGCCTGGTTGGAAAAATATAACATCGGGGATGGGCCCCACCACTCTGAACCATATCCCTGGGACGACCTCTAGCGACGGGCCTCCACCTCTAACGGCCTGACATCCACCTCTAACAGTCTGGCCCCTACCTCTAGATGCCTGGCCCCTGCTTCTGGATGGTTGAGCAGTCAGTGCAGCAACTGGGGACGGAACCATGGCACGAGAACCCTGATGCTATGGCGGAGCGCTCAATAATCTCGGACAGGTCCTCCTGATATGCCCATAACAACCATACTCGAAACAACCATCCTGGTACTGTGGCTGTGGAAACTAAGACTAACCTGAACGGGCCGGATGACCACGGTAATAACTCTGAATATGAGGTGCACTGATAGGAACTGGTGGTGCACTGTAGGACGTCTTTCCAGAAGGAGGCACATAAGGATCACGACTCCCTGAAGCACTGTGGGATGGGAAAACAAGTAAGGCATGTAACAGTTAAGGCAGGGGAAAAGACAATATGAGAAGAACGGAAAAATAGGCAAAATAGATAAATTGGCGGCGCATAAGTACTCATCACCTCACATATACGTTGATCACATGAATTTCACATAGTAAATAGGTCGAGGGTTCCTAATTCCCTCAAATCAAGGTTAGACACAACACTTACCTCGCTCCACAGGCCACTCAATGCTCAATTATAACTTTTCCTCTAGAATCCACCTCCAAACGACTCGTATCTATCCACAAACGACTGAGTACTATCAACTATTGCTAAAGAAACCAATTACAATGCATAAATTTAGGTTTCTCAAGTTATCCACCAAAAAGTCAAAAATCGACCCCGGGTCTGCTTGGCCAAAACCCGAGGTTCGGATCAAAACCCATTCACCCCGAGCCCGATTATGCAATTAGTTTTGAAATTTGACCTCAATTCGAGGTCCAAATTCCAATTATGCAAAAATCCCTAATTCTACCCAACCCCCCAATTTCCACCATGAAAATCTTAGATTTTAGGTTGAAAATTCATGAAATGAGATGGGTAATTGAAAGGAAGTGGGTTAGGATCACTTACCAATTTTTTGGGGAAGAAATGGTCTTGGAAAAATCGCCTCTAGGGTTCTAGGATTTGAAATTTTGGGAAATGAATAAAAAATTCCGTCTAAGTCTTATTTCATCACCTGTAGATATCACATTTGCGACCTGGGCTTTGCAAATGCGAAGCCCGCAAATGGGAAGGGACCATCGCAAATGCGAAGTTCTTCACACTTCAGCATTTTTTGCAAATGCGAAGAAAGGTTCACAAATATGAACATTGGATGACCGCAAATGCGACACAATCGTCGCAAAAGCGAAAACTACCTTCCCAGACCAACTTCGCAAATGTGAAGGTTGTTTCGCAATTGCAGATTCTGTATGGCCCAGCTCTTCTTCACATTTGCGATGAGAAGATCACAAATGCGAAACTCTCAGATGTCAAAATTGCGATGCGTGATCTCGTAAATGCGAGATCAGTGGCCTGCAATAAGATCAGTTACACCAACAAATTTCACCAAGTCCAAAATCACTCCGAAGCCTATCCGAAACTCACTTGAGTCCTCGGGGACCTAAACCAAAAGTTCACACTAGTATAAAAACATCACACGAACTTGCTCGTGCGATCAAAATACCAAAATAACACCTAGAACTACAAATTGAACACCAAATCAAATGAGATTTTTAAAGAAATCTTTAAAATTTATATTCTCACAACCGGACATTCGAATCACGTCAAAACAACTCTGTTTTTCATCAAATTTCATAGACAAGTCATAATTATGGTATGGGACCTATACCGGGTTTCGAAACCAAAATACGGACTCGTTATCCAAAAAGTTAAACTATGGTCAACACTTCAATTTCATTAAGCTTTCAACTTTCAAATTTCGACATAGTCTGATATTTCGGGCTAGGGACTTCCGATTTTGATTCCGGGCATATTCTCAAGTCCCAAATCATGATACATACCCACCGAGACCGTCAGAATACGAATCCAGGTCTGTTTGCCAAAAATATTGACCGAAGTCAACTCCAATGAGGTTTTAGGCAAAATTTCTAATTTTTATTAGATTTTAACATAAAAGCTTTTCGGACTGTGCATGCAAATTGAGAAAGGCTAAAACATGACTTTTAAGTGTTTCGACTCACATAATTAGGTTTAAATAATAAGATGATCTATCGGGTCATCACAATATCTATCATAGGTTGGATTGCCATAAGGCCCCCAAGTATCTATATCAATTAAATCAAACACATTCTTGGCGAAAATAGAACTAGAGGGAAATAGAAGTTTGGACTGTCTTGCCATAGGACAAACAACACAAGGAATAGAAAACTTAGAACAAGAAACATGACTAGAAGAAATATTTTTCATATTGCTTAAAGGCATGTGGAGTTAATCTACATTGCCATAATTTATCCTTTACATTGAAATCTGAAGAAGTAAAACAAGAATATAAAGCAGGTTTATGATGTTTCTATTTAAAATTCCTGCTAGATACAGAACAACTACTAGGCTGAAATTGAACTAAATTCTTGGAACTGGCTGCAGAAGGCCTTGATTGACGAATGTAAAGTCCTCCTCTCTCCTTACAAATCTCCAGAGGGCTCTTCAGTGAAGGGCCCTGCACTAGAAAAAAGTAGAAGGAGTGAAAAACAGTGAGCGACTGAGTTGCTTACATAGCTTGTGAACAGACAGAAGATTATACTTAAAAGAAGGCACATACAAAATATTTTGTCGAACTAGATTAGAAAAGAGTGCAACAGATCCATAATGAGTAACTAGGACCTTTTGAGAGTTGGGAAGATTAACTATTCTAGGCTTGATTAAAGGTCTAAGTTCATTAAAGAATCCTTTGTTATAAGTCACGTTCTCAGAAGCTCCACTATCTAAAATCCATGACTGATTATTGATTTGAAAAAAACATGCAAGGGATTTGAAAAATCTGGGTATACCAGCATAGTTGTCAATGGCAGAACCATCAGAGGAAGTGGCTCCTTGCTGACCAAGCTTGACCTATTGAAGGAGTTGAAGTAGCTGTGCTACATTTTTTTTGGTGAGTGACTTTGCTTCTAAGTCTGCAACTATCTGTTCCCCTTCATTGCTTGTAGTGAATGCATTGTTTGCCTGAGTTCCTCCCTGAAATTTTCTCTGCTTTTTAAACTTAAAATCTATTGGAAAGCTATGGATTTTGTAACACTATTCAATGCTATGACATGGCTTCTTGCAATAAGCACATATCCCTAAGTATTTCTTTGCATCTAAACCCACTTTATGTCCTTTGTAGTCATTGAACTTCTTTCCCCCTCCTGTCTGATTAGCAACAACGGAGGCTGACTCCCCTGGATAAGTAGGGGTAGCATGAATCTCCCTCTGCTTTTCATCTTGCATAACTAGGGAGACCAATGGATGGCAGGGGAGAGGACAGGAGTATATTTCTCCTAACTCCTATAAAAGAGTTATTCAAACCCATGAGAAATTGTAGAAGTCTCTAATCCTGATGAGCTTTCATAGGCTTAGCCTTAGCACCACAATCACAGTTGCACAGACAAGCAGAGAAAGTATTAAGGGCATCCGGTTCATCCCATAAACTTTTCATCTTAGTGAAGTAAGTAGAGACATTATGGTTAGCTCGGATAACAACACTTAAATCCTTTTGTAGTTGGAAAAGTTTGGCTCCATTTGTTTGACCAAATCTGTCTTCCAGGTCATTCTAAAGGTCCTTTGCACTATGAGAATACATGACACTCTCTACTATCTCCTTTGATACTGAGTTGAGAAGCCATGAGAGAACCATGTCATTGCACCTTGACCAAGCTCTCTGAAGTCCAGAATCTGCATCAGGAAGAGCTAGGGTTCCATCAATGAACCCTAGTTTGTTCTTAGCAGACAAAGCTATTACTATAGCTCGTCTCCACCCTTCATACGCTCTTCCATCAGAAGCTGAAGAGACCAGGTTTATACCTGGGTAATCTGAAGGATGCAAATAGTAAGGGTGAGATGAATCAACCAAAGAGTTAGCAGTAGAACCAGCTACAACGGGCATAGCTGGGGTTGAAGAAGAAGAATGGACTAAATCAGTGGTTTGTCCATTAGTTCCCATGTCTGGGAGATAAAAAAATTAGAAATTGTAAAAAAAAATAACGTGATTTGAGGCAGCTTAGTCACGGCTCTGATACCATGACAGAATTGAAAAAAAAAGATGAATAGAATTTTCTGTGTATATTGAATGAGAATGACAGACTGTACAAGCTACTTGTTATATATAACAAAATAGAATCTAAAATATAATTGTCTATACACTGGGTCTCTTATTATATTGGCTACTCTCTAACAAACTCACATGCTAATTACAAGAAAAAATAATACTTGCAAAAATATCTTATTTGTTCAGCAACTTATCTTCAGCTTCTTCTAGTAGGCCCAAGAAGCCATTATTCCGGTAAGCCCAATGAGCGTGAACCCAATATTTGTGCAAAAGCCCAATCTCTTTATAAGATCAGGTAAAAAATATAAGATGTTCAGACATCAATTGTATGAACACTTAGTAGACCACTTTACCTTCTAAAGACCCTTTCTTGTTCATCGGAGAAGAAAACTCAAATCCAACATTTAGAAACTCTTAGCTATATTGAGCACTCAGAGCTATTGGATCGAACTTCTTCTCCAAGTTCTTTAGCCTGATGGATTACATTGTCATCTATATCAGTAAAGTTGCGTACATAAACAACATCATATCCCAAGTAGTTGAGGTACCTGTAGAGAACATCGAAGGCAACGTAGGCACGGGCATGGCCCATGTGACTCAAATTGTAAGGAGTAACTCCACACACGTACATCTTAACCTTCCCAGGTTCCTTCGATTTGATGGCTTCTTTCCGCCTGCTCATTGTGTTTTAGATATGAAATTGCATCTTCTCCTTATTCGTATTCTTATCCATTGTTGATTCGCACTCAATTCGCCCTTCAAAACCATATATATTTTAGAGGGGGGGGGGGG